>CM034537.1:47404512-47434512 GCA_020002185.1 Paraescarpia echinospica
AATATGCTGTAGCAGCGCGGGTCATTCACATAAGATATGTCACAGGAAACCCCCGACAAGAAAACAAATGTCTGCAGCTACTCCTGACGTGGAAGCAGTTCGTAAAACATATCGCTCTACACGAAGCAACGAACTCTCAAATAGCTGGTCTTTCTTGGATTCCACGCCCCTTGGCCATTTTGTCAGCAGTTTGCGAGGTAGACGTATTTTCCCAGAGCGTTGAAACAGTTGTTTCCCATACGCAGACATTACAACACGTTTTTTATACTTTTTGGAGGAATATGGCCGTATTCATTTATACTAATATGCTTCAAACGTAACAATGGTGCGTCTTTTCTTGAAATAGACACACAAGTATAAATTCAGACACTCATCTGACGGAGTTCCTATGTTTGATGTAGGTAGATTTAGATGCCTATTAGTTGGCGACACTCGACCAATACAGGAAAGCTACAACCTGCTTAACCAACGGAAAATATGTGTGTGGATTTATGCGGATTAGTGCAGAATTTGAAGTAGAAAATACGGATTTCAACCACGAAAATCTGGCAAGTCTGCTTGCCTTGTGTCTGCAACCCTCCAGCCCGTCTCACGCACCCAGCATCGGCTGCGGGCGACGAAACGGAACACCACAGAACTGGCTGACCCTCCGTCGTGGCCTTCTCAACGCTTGGGCGACTTCAAAAATGGTAGATGAAAAGCGCCAGTGTCATTAGCGCATATTAGCATCCCGTTTAACGTGAGTAGGATGACAACGAACCACCTACCACCTGCTTTATGTGCTCAAGTTAGGCGTATCGGTGTTTCCAATATAGGCGCAGGTGTTTTCTTATTTTTGTGTGTGAAAAGAGCTCTTCTGTCTTCGCGTTTGGGCAACATGATTGGTAGCCGAGATGGAGATTGCGTTAATTTCCATTGGTAGAAAAACTAGTGTAGATTTGTGCGTATACGTTTGCGGTACAGGTATTATACACATTTGTTTGCATTGCAGCTTTGTAAATTTTAATTAAGTCATTACGATTAATTTCGTAATTTCATATATAATATACTAATACGTGTTTACATGGTCAGTTAGTTAATATTGCATTACTACATTTATTAAATTTATGATTACTATATATATATTATAATATTATTATAAGAACAAATTATAATATTAGTTTAATTGGAAATTAACTTATTTATTATGTACAATTTGTACTGTCTCAATTATAACATCGCCTCGGTCTTTTTAATTGCACTACCTTATCTAAATGTGCTGATTATAAATGCAGTCCATATTTGTAGTATTTATATGAGTGATACAATATAGCTACTATATTATCTCACATTCCTATGTATTCGTTGTCCTTCAGGCGATATAAATCAGATGACATTCCTTGAGGTATTGCTTCAGGCTTTCAAGTCACACACCGTATATTAAATATATACTAATGTGTATTAATTGCAGATTTTAAAAATAACGCTATATATATATATATGTAATGTAATATACACTGTATATTAAATACACTAAATGAGTATTAATTGAGATTTAACAATAAAGTAAATTTAATTTTGCTTCATTATATGTACTGATTTACCAAACAATATGTGCCAAATAGGCACATGAATACGTGCAATTAATAGTTTAATAAATTGTATCATGTTTCTGCTAAATTAATATTAATTTCGGTTAAAATACAAAATACGAACGCATACGTATATATATATATATATATATATATATATACATATATATATATATATGTATATATATATATATATATATTATGTTCTATTTTTTGCTGGTTGAATTTAATCATTGGAAATTCCTCAATTATTTGTCATGACATAACATATATAGCGACTACATGTGTGATAAGTATGCATCCCTTTCGACTTATGGTAATAATATCATCTACCTATAGTTATCACGTACAGGTACTATCATATGAAAATAAAGGAAAGCTCACGGATTCATTTACATCTATGTTTATGATGTACGGTTCACCAAATCTAACCCAAATATAGTTGTACAAGAGACTTAAAAAGATACATTTGCCAGAGAACGCAAATACAAAATAATTTGAAAACAGCTTTCTTGGAAAATTGGAAGACCTTTGTCTCATTTGTAACCGCAGATTCGAAGATAACCGTTGCCCTATCCAATGTTGGTCAAAGCAGGTCATTTCATTTGACTCAAACATGATTATCTAGCATGTTTTAAATCAGATTGCATGTCCACGTGCCAGCAACTGCCAAAATGTTGCGTGTTTTATACTTTTAATCTTCTACAAATCAAAAACCAGTTGTAACATCTTGTACTCGCAATATTGGATTTGTACATTCATCCGTGTGGAAGTAAGATGGCGCCGCGATGCACCTCCAATAACTGTCACTGCTTACAGCTGCCCCAAAGGTTACCAACGCAATGCACATAACATGGTTTGAATCAACGTCTTGCGACCGTTGCTAACGAACGTACTGACACGAATATTATCACATACCACACGAATCTCTCGTACAATTTATAAACACGATCTTGACACATTCTTCCTGTTCATATATGACAGTATAATGTGTCTGTACTATGCAAGCTATATAGTCACTCATACGCCACCAAAAAGCGCGTGGTTGTGAGTATATGAAGATACGTGTAACTGTTCTTTAAACTATTACTTTGTTTCGGCGAAAGCTCATAAATATTGTGTCTGGGTTACAGTTCTATTGTTATTTCAGATATTATTTGTTTTATATAAGTGATAACATTATTACATTTATTTACAAACAAATTATGGCAGAGTGATACAAGACGGCGATTTTAAATTTCTGCGTACATGCGCTTTTTGTATTTATAAGAAAATTAACCTTTTGTGCAAACGGTTTATAAGCAATAAATCGTGTACGTACTTAGCGCTTTATTTCTAAAACTGAAAACCCCAGTACCACGAACAAAGGTTATCTGCCAGCTAAATATGCAGATAGAATATATAATAAATAAATGATATTGTAAAGCATAACTATAAAATAGAGGTATTGACCGGGAATAAACATTAAACGTCTGTCTTTGTACAAATACAACGATACAACGTGCATTCAACTGATTGCCTGTATAGACGCTAATGGATCGGCACAAGTTTAAAACGTCTTTCCATGGGCACACCTTTGTCAGTTCCACCAGTACTATATATTTTTCCGAGGTATCGTTCAAGTTGTGCATGTCGACTGTTGCAAATTGTGATTGTACAAGTCGCCTGCACACGGGGATTTGAACCGTTGCATGTCAACCGCCAATTCTACCGTCGCAAGTTCTATAAATGTATGCATATGTAAAGAGAGCTTTTGAGCACGTCAGGTGTAGTGAAAGGGTGCATATGTAGAAGGCGACTGTATGGCGATACGGGGCACATACCTGGCATGTACGATGCAATATGCGATCAACATATATAGTAAGATGGTGCCAATGCTTATACTGATGATACTGATAATCGCCGTTGGATAGCAAATCGTGTCTATACAGACAGAACAATGCGCTTCAAGGGGGTACACCTTCGAAATTGCTCAATACCGACGTCAATTATATGGCGACCACGCCTAATCATAATCGTTTATCCCCGTGTTCCCGTGATCCAACTAATACCTCGTGACTGCGCGCATTAATCAGTCGCCGAATTACCGCGCAGCTGATCAATGTTTCCTCCGCGACACAATACTCGCTTTGTGCACGGCCACTTAGCAGGCGACACGGCCGTGTCGTGCCGGGCCAGTCCCGCACGCGACGGGCCCTCCGCGTAATTGCGACGGCGCCGTCCTCACCGCCCAATCCGGGACGACAACAGACTCCAAACAGGTCAGGATTTGACGCTGTCGAGTGTAAAAAGTGCAGCTTTTCCTGCCACTAATCTTTCGTAAAGTATGGTCTATTATAAACGGCCGATTTCGCGCAAACAACAAGTTTTTGTTCATTACAAATGCATTTTATTAGTCGCCGGAGTTGACGTATTCGTTTGCTTGCGTGTCAGCGTAACGTACGTTGTTCTCACGGTGACACGCGTTAAGCCGTCTGACGCCACAAGACGCACGGAGACGTGCACACACGCTGGTCTCACACATATAGTGACGTTGTCACAATGTTTGGATGTTGAACGAGATGAATGTTGATAATAATATATAGAGCAATTCTACTTTACACGCTGCGTTGTGAGAGAATACAATCGGGTACAAGAATAATACATATAGAATGATGAATAACCGAAGAAATAATGTATTTCAAGAAGTGCAACCATTATCGCCATCACTGTGGTTTATGAGGCGGCGGTTCGTAAATAGTCTGACAACGAATGGAATGATATACGTTTTCATTGTGTGTATGTGTGTGTATTTGTTTGTTTGTTTGTGTGTGTGTGTGTGTGTGTGTGTGTGTGTGTGTGTGTGTGTGTGTGTGTGTGTGTGTGTGTGTGTGTGTGTGTGTGTGTGTGTGTGTGTGTGTGTGTGTGTGTGTGTGTGTGTGTGTGTGTGTGTGTGTGTGTGTGTGTGTGCGTGTGTGAGTGCGACTACGGTTATGCAACAGCACGTTGTTTAAAGATCACCTGCCTTAACCCGATGTGTAGATTTAAGATTTCTACAAACAACAACTACCTCTAGTCATAACCGCGACCTAAATATAACGTGAATTAAAATGCGACGCTAACGGGCCCACTAAATGACGAGGGCGAAGCGAAATATTCTGACTCACGTTTAAACACATGCAACAATGCGTGGGGCACAAAAGAGTGAATGAATGTGCGAATAAAAATGCGCGCAAGCACAGGCGCGTGTTTGTTAGTCCATTATAGGGAAATTTGTAGTTGGAGTACATAGGACCAAAAATAGCCAAACGAACAATAGCTAAATCAAGTACTGCAAAAAAGAAAATGCATACACGTGCGTAATGGAACGATATATAACACTGCTCGTATTCTTGCAGTGTGCTGTGTTGATGCGCGAAATCTATTTTAATACACTTAATCAATACCAATGCTGTTATATACATATAAACAGTGTGATATTATAAGTAGATCTCAGTGGTATATGGACCCCCTTGTGAAAAATGGAACTGTTTATTAAAAAAATATAAACATGGTTTACTGATGTCTACACATTAAAAATGTACTATTCTGAAATGCAAAATTGTACCAACAAAAATCTTCAAAGCAGTGTTAATAACCGTAAACGATACTGAAATGGCCATTATTTATTTATTTATGTATGCTTTAGACGCATTTATGGCATAGTTTTGTTTTTCGTTATAAGATGTACACCAGTGAACCACTTCTAATTCACTCAACATATTGAACAGTATTTTTGAACAGGGGGTACATTTTCCACGTCGAGGTAAATGGACTCCCGGTCCATATATGACGGGAGTCTATTTACAGTATCGCACCGGCAATTAACAGCATTAAAGTAACACGTGATGCTACGGTGCAAACAAATCACAGATAAAACATCTATTACCTTTCATACATGTAGCAACATGTGTTAATGTGACAGCCAAATTACTAGCTATTAACACTCGAATGATATGTGAGCATGTCAACGTAACAGAGTTCCGCTATGTTTCCAGTGGTTATATTTCAATGACAATACTATCGCCGCATGGCATCGGGCGTGAAATTGAACGAGCGCTCAATGGGAAGACATGCGCTACATTACGAGTGCAATTTTATCAGATGTCGACCGAATCGTGGCGGTCTAAACTGCAGTGTATATATAATCAACAATTAATGATGACGGTAACGTTGTGTTTGCTGCTATCACGGGAGGTGCTTGGAATTAATCGAACGGTCGACCACTCCCGAACTATAAATAATGCAGGGGACTCTTTCTCGCGACGCGTCGAGGACGGGTGATTCATGAATATTGCGCGGCGTCGTTTTGGGAAACACGCGAGGAAGTCGAACGTCGACCCTACTAGAGTCGCGATTGTTAAAAACGCCGCTTCATCAATCTACGAGGAAACCAACTGTTATCTTTAACAAGAGCCCAGATTGTTGGCGATCGCTGTAAGTTATACCATTTTTGTGAACATTGGCATCAAACAAAACGCAGTCTTTGCGGTCATTGACGCGCGCACATAGCGCGCGTCAATGACCGCAAAGACTGCGTTTTGTTCTGAACAGATTCTAAGCCCATCGTGACATCGTCCTTGCCTTCCGCCGGGAGAAGATTGAGAACGCACGCGCGGTCGATGATTTCAGGACGGTAGCAATTCATCGCAATTGACTCACGAATATAATTTTTACTAGTATGTAAAATAATTTGTATATAAAAATACCCCCTATTGCAAACAATTAAGCTGGCTCATTAAGTTATCTTTTCATTAATATATTGCACCTTTTCGTTAAACACAATCGTGCTCAGGTTGATATTTAATAGTTCATTATTGCAGGCACATTTAACGATATGATATATATGGTCTTTTGGGAAATATGTTCCTTATATTTATAAAGTAGCGCATCGCTGCTATTTAATTATGATATTATTATTATTATATTATTATTAGTAGTAGTAGTATTTTATTAATGTAATATCATTTGTCAATATACACGTCTGATTCAAGATGCATCTGATTCAAGATGAATCTTACGGAAACAAGTGAAAAGTTAAATATAGTTTTATCATACTTTTTAATGACGGATAATCCAATTATAAACGGACACGTTTATTACGTTCGCAAGGTTTCTCGTTTTGAAATCAATAATTTTCTTGTTGATGTATATGCTGTGTTCTTACTTTTGGTTTGTTTTTGTTTAACACAAGATATAAATTTCATATAAGGATATTAGATAGAAGTTGTTTTGAGATATTGATTGGTTATGGAAATATTGATATAATTTTTTTTTCACTTAAGATAGATATGTAAGACATGTAGGGGACATGAAGTAAAACCATAGTGAAGGAGCAATGTAGGTTATATATAATAAAGTACTAATTCTCACATGGGACTATAAAAGACTATCTACTGATTGTGTAAATGCTAACAGTATGGATACAGTTTCTTAAACAAAATCGACAACTACCTACGTAATTATAGGAAGGGTGTTTTTCACGCATAAGCCAAAGGCGACCTTGTCCATTTACACCTAAGGTTATTGCTCTGGTTCATCCTCGCGCGCCAGGGGGCGCTGCAGATTACACCAGTTTCGGTACCCCCTGGCAGATCGCTGGCCGAAACTTTGAAGATACGCTCAGCCAATAATATCGCTTGCCCTAAAATTTCAGTGGTCTTCTAGGTGGTCTTCATGGACTGTTTGGGCAGTAGACGTAATATAAAATAAAATCTTTATTGTCGCACATTAAAATGGCAATTGTAATTTTTTTTTAAATACAGAGATTTCCGTAATGATGCGGTCGACATCATCGTCGCCTAAAATATTGCATGTCTTAAGACCATTCCTGATGTCTAACATTTCCGATAATACGTTCACGTTCGATATTGTTGCGTTGGACAAACCAGCCTGCCACACACGACCAATATCATACGTAGACACTTAGTACATTGCACCACATTCACTTAAGATATAACGGTAGTTTGAGCTACAACTTGACCATGGATTTGCAATGGACAACTTAACAACACTGCTTATAATCGGTGAATTGTGATTCATAGCTTTATGAATTAATTTGGAGAACCTTTGCTTTAAGATTACCAATAATGGCAAACTATCCGATAACAACGCTATAACATCACCGTGTGTAAGTGGTGCTAGCCCTCACAACTTTCTAAGCGCTTTTCGCCATGCAATACAAATAGTGCCAACATTCTTACTCTGAAGATCCCACAGTGGGCCTCCATAATAAGAGTAGCAATATTTTTTAAATAATAAATTGCACTTTACATTCGTCTTAATATGACCGAAATCGGCCATGAACATATTATACCTTCTCCAGAATTTGGCAGTGGCATCGACGACTAGACTATCCTTATTAACAATGATATATGATGGCCCAAATGTACAGCATATTGGGCACTGTCCAACTCGGTATCATTACAAAACACAGTTGTGTTGTCGGGTTTACAGCTACGACCTCTAAAAATCAAATATCTACTCTTAGTACCGTTAAAATTTACACAGTATTCGTTTGCATAGTTTTCGCATATATCGATTAAAACCTTGAGTCGAGATCTTGTGGGTGTTAGCAAAGTGAGATCATCTGACACAACCCGTATAGTAGTTGCCCATGTGGCATCCCACTCCACTCTTTAATAATTCGAATACACAATACCACTAAGAGGCTCGTGAGAATGGTCGAATGGGTAATTATATTGGGATTCCTGAAAATTGGGCGCGAGTCGGACGGGTATCTGCATTGTTATCACGGTTAGTAGGCCTACGGTGAAGTCAGTTATGAGTTCCACACCCCTGGCTTGCGAGGATGCTCTGGTTAGCAGTCGTGTTAAATGCATTCTTCCCACAGTGTTAGCCTCAAAAAGGTTTCTGTTTCATTTGCAAGAAAAAACGGCATGCACGACAATGCACGTGTTGACCTCCCCCAGTTCAAGAGTCTTTGTTTACTTGTACGCTCATGTTTAGGAGCCCGCACGAATCGCACGACAGACAACAAACACGAGAGCAGATAAAACACGAACACATATTAGTGTGACAGGTGGCGCGACAACGCACAGAATTATAAAGAATCACGCGCCGCGGATGACACGTATTTACTCTGCGGTTCAGGACAACGGACATGCTACACGCAATGTACCAAATCGTTTTAAAATATCATAACTTGTGTTTTGTTTCAGTAATAATTGTGTTGTACATCATTAATTATGAATATTTCGTAAAATGCGCTCACAGATTTTAGTTTTGACTGCGATATGTCAACGCTGCATGATGGCGTCGATAACTGGAAATGAGAATTCCAAACCAGAAAAAGCCGGCAACTTGTATCTATTTTAAAAACTAAAACGTGAAGATTTCACCATTAAATGCTACACATAACAGGCTTGCGCACATGATCATTTAATATTTTTTAAATACCAAAACATTCTATATTTTCTAATAAATATGGCCTAATGTATGTTGTAATTCAATAATATAAACTACAGACGCTGGAACCAACATTGTAATTATATTATATCCTTTGAGACACGACATTCGATAATGAAGCCGTTTAATAAATCGTTTTTTTTAAATCGCAAAGACGATTGTGTTAACATCTTCCATTACCTGCTGCAGTTAATAGCAGGCTTCTGTCTTGTGAGAAGGCTCTTCATTTAGAACCTATTAATCGCGTATTTAGTAGGAGGTAATCGCACATAATCTTGTTGCAAAGGGAAAGTAGCCAAACATTAATCACCGACTTTGTGGTTTCTGGTTTGTACTCAGCAAACCTTGGCTCTACGAGCGTTGAATAACTACAACATTAATTAAATGCTTTATCTGCGGACGTCGGGCGATATATCAGAGAATCCCGCACCGAAGGCAGGCGAACGATAACGGTATTAAAGGTCCCTTTTCAACACATGACGGCTATATACCCACGTGACGTCGTTTTATTGTAGACTCGCATAATCGGTCTCGTGCCGAAGGCGATCGTTTATACAAAACCTCGAGTGAGAAAACAATGGCGGGGTACCATTGTACACGAGGTTAGCCGCATATAATTTTCGTTTTTCGGACAAACCTTATTGTTGCAACATTGCAATATATGACAGATGATCGTATCAGAAGACTACTTGATAGACGCAGAAGAAGGACGCGCAGACGGGAAGCTAACGTCAAAGATGACGCCGAGGCACAGAACACAGTCGGAAACATCGACTGATATGGCCGACTGACAACGTTGACAGGCGACGCGGTCGGGCCACACAGACAGATGCGCCCGCACCGGTGAAACACTGCAATGTACCCCTGCAATGTACCCCGGCTATGTACCCCTCGGTGCCGTACGGGTCTCTGGCCTACACGGCTATATTTAGTTGTTGCCCAACCCCCGAGCAGCCAGCCGTCTGTAGACTAAAACAAACATCGGCCCGCCAGCGCAGCACCGGCCCACACACAGGCCCGCGATCCCCGCCGAGATGTATCGCCCGCTTGGATCAGCTACGCCTGGGCGGGCGCGCGGCTAGATCTTCACCGCTGATTACCTTCCGAAAGCATTACAACGGCGGCGAGCGCCACATGTGCGCCGCAGTCCCGCTACATTTTCTCATACACGGTTTCCGCTCGACTGGATTCTAAATTCGCAGCGGATCCGGCGAGCTTCGGGTTTGTTTGGCGCGCAGCGACGCGGGTCAACAGGAAACGAGCGGCCATTTTGTTTCAGCAAAGCGTCGACCTACCCTCGGGTCAATATTTGTTTGTTTGTCTTTGTGACTTTGTGGGATCGGAACAATGACACGAATAGAGGCTCCCGTTATAGCTATATATCCTATATCTATATGGAATTGATGACTATGTTTGATTATTACGAATTAGTTTGCTTCATTCGTGTTCCAGTGCGCGTGTTTAATAATTAACACCCACGGTATAAGGTCACAATTTGTTGTGAAATAACGATTCGATACAATCAAGGTAGGTAATGAACGAATCATTTGGAAGTCGATTAAGATTCGCCCGAAGATATCGACGATTTGAATGCATCTGGATGCCCGAGGTCTGTTCTGTCTTCTTGATAGTTTATTATTAATGCATCAATTACAGACCCAACCGCAGAATCACTGACTGAGACGGGGAGAACAAGCAACGATTGTTGCACGCACAGAGTCCGGAGCCGCGCAACTCGGAAACTCACGCGACAAGCGCGGCGATTAGATAGCTATCAACGCGGGGAGCTCATTGACTATAGCGCGATACGACAGAACCTTTCACTTCCGCGAAGGTTATCGATCAATCGCCATTTAGTCGGACGTCGCTTGCAGAGTTTATCTATCACGCGTAATTCTATTTCGGTTATTGCCAGTTTGCGTGCGACAGATAATCGTGCGGATATATATCGCGATCAAAGAATGCGAGGAAACAGCGGCTAGACCCTGCGCAAACTGCCGTACGACGTAAATTTATAGTTACCATCAAGAGTGATAATGGAGGCTATTACTTTACGCTGCCGCGTTGCTATTACATCGAGTGATTACGCACGAGGGTGGCTCCGTCAGATTAAACTGTCATCGTCTCTATTCACCCCTGACAGTTATTAAGCGAGATTTCACCGAGATTGTCGTTGCGACGATAATGCTCTGTCCGTAGACACAATACGAAAAGAAACTTTTTATCTCTAGTTCCTCCGCGTGTATAATTATATGTTTGCGAGATAATCAATGCCATCAATATTGAGCTTTCAGTTGACGTACAGAAATACTATTCGTGAATGCAAATGCTCTGTCGAATTTACGCTGCAAAATTCGAAGGTAACATGCGTTATACAAGGGCTTTGGAAAGAACGTTTATCACTGGGTGAATGGTTAAACGTATTGGGATAAACTGTGCGCGAAAATGGTTTGGTGAATAAAATATACGGTTCACCAAATATCCTACTAGTTTGTTTGCTATACGGGAAGGCTAAAATGTGCTAAACGAATGTCTTGCACGTTTTTTTCTTAATGTTGTAATGTATAATATTCAGTAGTACAATACCATGGATACCTATACTCAACAAGTCGGTTGTCTTGCGGTTTTCAGAACAAGGAGTAAACAAATATTCAAGCTGTGGACAAATTAGTGAAAAGGAGTTAGTGTCGCTGGACAGAAAAATAAATAATTATATGTGCATAATAATTTAAACACTTCTATATCGCCAATATTCCCAGAAACCGAAGTTCACTGGCGCGGCAAAATCAAAGGATTAGGTATTTACACAAACATTAAGGAAAAAATACAGTTAGATTTACTAATAAGCGTATACAATCACATTACTGAAAAGGAAAGCTAACCCGGGAACAGTAAAACAGCCGTCGATCGCGATCGTCGAGTTGGCTCGAGATTGGAATGACTGTCAAGATAAACCATCGCATTGCTGCTGCCAGAAGACGACTTGGTCCGAGATTGGAATGACTGTCAAGATAAACCATCGCATTGCTGCTGCCAGAAGACGACTTGGTCCGAGATTGGAATGACTGTCAAGATAAACCATCGCATTGCTGCTGCCAGAAGACGACTTGGTCCGAGATTGGAATGAGAGAAAAGAGACACCACAGCATTGTCGCCAGAAGACAAGGACGAGGTGCAGAGTAAAGACGAAGGTCGACTCACCGGTATCGACGACGACATCCTCGTCGTCTCCTTTCTTGCCGCCGTCCCCGAGCTTGCCTCCCGAGTTACCGTCGCCGTCGTTGTCTCCGTTGTTCTGACCATCATCGTCGCTCGTCGCCTTGTCATCGTCGTCGTCACCGCTACGGTTGCGAGGCGACCACTGCATCTTGTTCTCCTTCTTCAGTCTCCGCCGGGCGTTCGCGAACCACGTCGACACTTGTGTGAGGGTCATCTTCGTGATGATGGCCAGCATGATCTTCTCGCCTTTTGTTGGGTACGGGTTCTTGATGTGCTCGTACAGCCACGCCTTGAGGGTGCTCGTTGACTCCCGTGTCGCGTTCTTACGTCGTACATCCAGGCCTCCGTAACTGTGACGGAAGGGGTGCGTGTAATGTGGGTGGATGGTTGGATGGGTAAGTGCGTGGATGAGTTGGTGGATGAGCGGATGGGCGGGTGGGTGGATAGATGGATGGTTGGATGGGCAAGTGGGTGGACGGGTGAAAGGTGAAAGGGTGGGTGGATAAATGGATGGATTGGTGGATGGGCGCGTGGGTGGACGGGTGGACGAGTGGACGGGTGGATGGTTGAGGTATACTGGGAAATAAACAGCAACGGAAAAATGGCGAAAAGGGAACATAATTAACGGATAGAGGATATTAGAGGTTCGATTAAATTTGCGTGGAATTTGAACAATTACATAATCTGTGTATAAAACAAACACGCTTTCCCATTCAAACTAAATCGCCCTCCCCCACATACAACATATATGTACACATATAAGTATGAGTGTGTGAATGTTATTTATAGAATTACCAATAATAATTAATACTTAATAATAAATATTAAACTTGTTGCGACTAACTGTACACTCGTTTACAGCAATTGACTGCATAATAATAATAATAATAATAATGCAAGTTACCATAGCATTAACATTGTCTCACTTGTTTTATTTCTGTTCACAATATACGTTGTTGATATTTTTGTTGATGATCCCATTTACGAGTGTTGTTATAATTATTTAGATGGACCGATGCGTTGATATAAGGAGAATGTAAAACAAGACACGGGTGCCTACCTCGACCCGTACGGGTAGCCGGCCATATTGGGGTCATATGGCCACGTTGTCGTCTGAGATAGCCGCCAACCATCTGTATTTTCTGTTCCCTAAAATGGTCCAAATGAAAAGTCTTAGTGTTAGGCTCATATTATAAACAGTATTTATGAATGATGAATAGTGATAACTGCGTTACCATCAAAAAGATATAATACATACTGTATATATATATATATATATATATATACAGTATGTATTATATCTTATATATATATATATATATATATATATACACATAGTATGTATTATATCTTATTGATGGTAACACAGTTATCACTACACACACACACACACACACACACACACACACACACACACACACACACACACACACACACACACACACACACACACACACACACACACACACACACACACACACATACACACACACACACAATCACAAACACACACACATATATATATACAGTATATATATATATATATATATATAATACTTAATATATATTTATATAATATTTAATATATATATATATATATATATATAATACTTATTGATGATATATATATATATGGTATAATACATTGTATTTTCAATAATATATTAATATATTTATATGTATTATTTATGTATTTAAGTGTTCTTATAATTATAATATCACGATTTTACGTTAACTCGATTTTGTACAGGGCTTTGAGCATTTAATTGGAAATGGCTTTTTTAAATAAATATTATCATATAGATCCTGTAATTATTATTTATATTTAATTTCATGTTTACATGTTTACCCATCGTGTATGGTTGCCAAGTGTGTCCAGTGTTTCGGTCAGCCGCCACGCATTCGTGCGCACTGACGGACTAAGACACACGGCTTAATGCGCCGTCGATCGACGCCGATAGCGTAGGATGCGTCGTTTATCTGCTGTTCGGCACGTTAGCGCCAAACATTGCCTCATTGTCAAGTCGACGCGCGTCGCAGGCTGTCGTCCGCGGCAGACGATCAGACCGAGCGAATCAATCACCCTCTCAGCTGCCGTTCACCAACCCCACCTCCCACCCTCTCCCGGCCACCCCTTTCAATCCCCGAAATTATACGCCTTTTCGACGATTCATAACGAGCCCCGTGAGTGATGCTCTGGCTATGTTCCGTCATCATTTATCGACCGATTTAGCGGGCGCGTCCCCGAAACGAGGCTCGTTGACGGAAGTGCTGGCGACGCGTGTCTGCGCACAGCGATTGGGGTCAGGTCCCTAATTTGGAAGCGTTCGCCACAGCCCGAAATGGATGAGTTTATTTTACAGTCGCACGTGTTTGTCCAACCGCGTGCCACGCTTTAAATAACGGTTGACATAAACGATGTTTTCGCTAAAAAAGCATTGTTGTCGGTATCTGACGCAGAATCTCATAGAGCGTATATTTATTTAAACTTAAGTTGGTAAAAAGTGCTACGGCGATAGCATGGAGGCTACCGTTGCGTATATAACTGGACTGTTGTACTTTGCGATGCCGCCTGGAGATAGCTTGAAAATAGCAACGACAAAAGAGTTGGAGGGAGAACGATCTTTGTCGAATCCTCGAAATAAAATGACAGTTTACAATATGACACATTTATATAATAATTACATACTTGATTTGTCACAATAATATTATACAATATCTGTTAAATGTTGAAGGCACGTTTATCGAAATTAATAAACTATTTTTATAATCGGAAATATAATTACACTTTATATGTTCACATGTTCACGTGCGACGTATGCAAAGGCTAAGTGTTCCTTTGCATGATGACAGTTCTATCTACATTTCCCCCCCACATTTAAAAAGACGGTCGGGTGCGCGTACATGGGCAATCACGACAACTGGCCTTGTTAACGGTATGTGTTCATTAGGGAGTTCAGACCATAGACTAATATAACATGTTAGATCAATTTCCAGCAAAAGTGCAGCTTGTATAACGCGGTGTGTTATGATGGAACTTCATTGAAGCACTGGTAACGGACGAATCGATATGTGCAGAAACACAGACGGATAGAGGGACGGACGGACGGACGGACAGACGGACGGACGGACGGACGGATTGACGGACGCACGCGCACGCACGCACGCACGCACGCACGCACGCACGCACGCACGCACACACACATATGCATACATACTTAGTACATTGGAAGGGAGGACACACCAGTGTACCGCAGCACGATCGCCCAGAGCCCCTACAGCCGTTGTGGTGGGTCAGTCAGCATTCTCAATATGTAGTATTTCGGAAGGACACACACTCTGTGATATACCATATGACCTACCGTTTCAATAATGTACAGGTTAATGTGAACGTTATGACGAAAAATGAAAAATATGTTTCTGTTGTACTCTGGTGTTAGTTTCATATTTAACTATGTTCCAAAACTAAACATTTAGTATGCATTATTTTAAAAGATGCACGATGTAAATGTCCTTTATACTGGATTTTCGCATAGACGAATACAAAAATTGCAATTGCTGAAAAAACGTGGAAAATAATCTTAATGTTTCTAACAAACTTGCTTTCGGGCACAACCGCATATACAATGTAGGTACAATGCGCAGACTGCACATATCTTCTCAAGCTGGGGACATATTCACCGTACGGCTGCTACAATCATAATTTATGTCTGTGTAATTTAGAAATAAAATTTTTGGTTGTAATTAAACCATACTTTTGCTGCATAATTATAAAACATATTTAAACCAAATAAAAAGATGACTACACGTTGTTTGCATATATTCATCACTGAACCTACATCTAGTAGAATAATCAGAATGACAACTAAGTTAGCTATTAATTTCACCATTAGATATTATATAATAGCAAATAAGATACGTTATCACTTTTATGAAAACCTATATTTCAATGGAGCACACACACGTGGTCGATTGTGTCACATCCCACGGGCCATAATCGCTAATTCAACGCATGTCAGTATCTGGTTAATAACTTATTTCAAGCACATTTTCGTGACTTTACTAACATAATAACAAAGAATAACAGCGCGTCTAGTGTAGTGGTTGACACATCCGCCTGGCTGCCAGCGCTCTGAGTTCAAAACCCGGACCGCGCAGGCATGATATTTGGTGTAAAAACCTGGCTCTCAACGTTGGGGACTGTGTATCCCTTGTGACTCGGAGAACACGTAATGTCGGTCCCGTCACAATTTGGGACGTAAAAGAACCACTGAGGACGACAAGCACCCTGGCAGTGGCCACCCTCAGTGCCAGCATAGAAAGTTTGGTTTAGCGATAATGTTCTGAAAAGGCTGACTAGTTGAATGAGACCTCATAAGACCATAACATTGTAACCACAATAATACAGACTAGTCAGTTAATAGAACGTTGCCGAGCGCTGGAAACAACTAGAACTAGAACAATACATTCTATATACTAAATAATGGGCAGTTGCGTAGCACAGAATAGCACACGAGCACACGAGCACACACACGCATACGCACACGCACACGCACACGCACACGCACACGCACAAAACCACGAGGAACTGAGAAAAATAACACCAAAAACGAAAAACAACGAGAAAGAAAAACGTTCAGCAAAATTCTAAAGAGAAACGGTAGATACAATAATAAGTAAATACAAATGTACTAAAACTTACCAGAGGCGCATAAAATGCTGACGGATCGCCACCGAAAGGAACGTATCCTTGCGCAGCGTACGCCGACGTGTATATGCCTTCCGTGATGCCGGTCATACGTGGGTAGCTGAGGAGGCTGGAACTGTAGACGCCCTGACCGGCTACCCCCGACGGGTCGGCCATCGCCGCACGACCCACGTCTCCGCACGATGACGGCACGGTCGTCTGGAGGGACGACCCAGGCACCAACAACTGAATACATGGAAAGATTGAAAATGACTATGAGGACTATACAGAGGGAACAGAGATAACGACAGTGCGAGGAACATTTAGAGGTTGAGAGGGAAATGGAGAGAGAGAGAGAGAGAGAGAGAGAGAGAGAGAGAGAGAGAGAGAGAGAGAGAGAGAGAGCCCGAGAGACGGGAGGGAAGGATAGAGAGGGAGGGGGAGAATAAGGGAAGGAGTGAGGGAGAGGGAGAAGGCTAGAGATAGGAAGAGAAGAAAGGACTGAGGGAGGGAGGCAGGGACGGAGGGAGGGGGGCCCCGGCACCAAAAGCTAAATACACACAACATTGGGGAATGACTAAGGGACAAAACATTGCGTTTAAAACGAAAGGGAATTCGCAATTAAAGAGGAAAAATAAGCCGCCAGACAACAACGAAAATATAACTGAGGTAACAGTTTAGACATACACTACTGAGTAGGAAATTTGTGCGATATTTGTATGTAATGTATTATGTCGACATAAAACCGCTGTGAAAATGTTGCCGCTATATGGAAGACAATCCTTTACTGAGCACATCAATACAATATTTACTGATAGGGAATCAAAGAAACGGAGACACTTGTAGAGGTATACGACTTCCGCTCGTCGCTGTACGTTCAAAGGCTGATAGTTTGTGAATGGTGACATTTTACAGTCAATTAACAGTCTCCTTCAGCGCAACACAGACCAGACAGGGAACCGCACATTTAGGGCGGTTGTATTTCGTTTGATAATTGTTGTTTTACTGCTTTCACAATGTCCACTCTTTATCGGGCTTACTTCTGGAAATAGTCCACATAAACTCATACCACATGCATGCCTATGCGCACACACTTTTATTTTCATGCAGTCCAGTGCCAGAGATAAAACAAGATAAAACGAAATTATATGAATTGATTCATCTCTAACAAATTTGCACATGAATCTCTTTAATGAATCCCAACTCTTAGAACGAATACCCTCAAATCGTAATATTTTGGTGCAGGTGCATTAAAAAAAATGCAATTGCCTTCTCGATCCTGCTCTTACATATTAATACCAACAACTATAATTAATTCGACATCCACACAATTAGACGCTTCCAACGATAATAAACGACGTCTAAAACGTTTGCAAACATAATCACAGAAAGTGCTTCGGCGGTTTGTCTCTGTGCATGCAATCCATCACGCGCTCAAGCAGGCGTTATTCCTAAATGCGTTCAGTGTTGATAGCATCACTTCAACACTTAATACAACCGCTACGTTAGCGCATTTAATATGTAATTTATAATTTCATACAAACTGGAAAATACAGCAAGAAATCCAAAAATCGGATATTCAGACAGCGGAATTTTAATGTAAAATGCCATATAATGTCACCGGGGGAATATTGGCGAAAGTGGTGTGCATTCTGGATAAAAGATGCCCCCATAATTTGTAGTCAATGAAAACAATTATCTATAATATCATACGTAGCATGCATTGTTATTGAAAAGTAGTGTTTACATACACACACACACACACACACACACACACACACACACACACACACACACACACACACACACACACACACACACACACACACACACACACACACACACACACACACACACACACACACACACATAACATAACGTCTAACAATTCTTCGTTGTTATGCCATCGTAAGATGAAGGCGCTTTTATCAAAATCAGACACTTGGTTAAATTTATGTAGGTACTGTTGCTACATAAATACAGTTGATAGTTAAGTGAAGGCTTCAGGGTGTATGTGTTTGTTAGAACGGAAGACGGAGAGTATGTTCTAAAAACTGAAGGAGTTTATTCCTTATAATGTTAACACGCTGCTGGTTTACTGGTATTTATATTTTTTGACAGCATCAAGTTTAGTGATACGGCCACTCTATTTTGAAAGGCAATTTAATTGAATCCTAACGATAACTGTATCAAAAAGACACGCTGAGTGAGGACTATTTTGTGTGTAAATCATCAAGTAATAGGGCTAGGGACAAAATGTAATTAATTGAATAACTAAACAATCACACGCAGAAAGACACCTGACAATCAATTAGGAATGACGGAAACCGGGCCCGTGTTTAAATTCTACGGCGTGCGATTACTCCGCAATAACTATCTCGCGTCATCTAATACAGGGCTATGCAAATAATCACACTAATCGGTACATCTACACATATTCCAAAGCCACGAATCACTCAGAAAGAAAGATTTGATGTTACATCAATTGTCTGTAAAACAGGAATAAAAGAATAAAGCCAAATATCTTGTTCAAACTATCTCACGAAATCTATCGGGTTCTACTACACATCATGTTGACCAATTTGTAGATGTGTAGGTGTATAAGTGTGAGACACACATATGCATACGTTACTTGTACTATTTTATAAATACAATAGCATAATCGATAATAACAACAACATTACATAAAATACGATTAAATAATAGTAATCCTTTATATACATAATATATAATGTTATATATATATATATATGTATATATATATATATATATAATTATATTCAATGACATAACAATTACAATATTACATATTATATATATATATATATATATAATACATATAATAAAATAACCTATTAGAATGTTTTCGTATGATATATTATATATATCTAATTATATATATATCTAATTATATATATATATATATATATAGTGTATGTACATATATACACACACATATATATATTTGTACGTATTTGCATAATTAAGTATCTGCATATGTATTTACATATCATACAAACACACATACATACATGCATGCGTACGTACGTACATACATACGTACATACATAGGTACACATGTACATAGGTACATAGGTACATAGGTACATAGGTACATAGGTGCATAGATACATAGGTACATACTTACATACGTACATAGGTACATAGGTACATAGGTACATAGGTACATAGGTACATAGGTACATAGGTACATAGGTACATAGGTACATAGGTACATAGCTACATAGGTACATAGGTACATAGGTACATAGGTACATAGGTACATAGGTACATAGGTACATAGGTACATAGGTACGTACGTATATACGTACGTACATACATACGTACATACATACATACGTACATGCACGCACGCACGCACGCACGCACGCACGCACGCACGCACGCACGCACGCACGCACGCACGCACGCACGCACGCACGCACACACACACACACACATCCATACATACATACATACATACATACATACATACATACATACATACATACATACATACATACATTTATATACACACATACATACATGCATGCGTACGTACGTACGTACATACATACGTACATACATAGTTACATTGATACATAGGTACATAGATACATAAGTACATAGGTACATAGGTACATAGGTACATAGGTACATAGGTACATTCGTACATTCGTACGTACGTACATACCCACATACAGACACACGCACACACGCACACACGCACACACGCACACACGCACACACGCACACACGCACACACGCACACACGCACACACGCACACACGCACACACGCACACACACACACATACACACATACACACATACATACACACATACATACCTACACGTACACGTACACGTACACCTGTACATACGCATACACACATGCACACGTGCACACATAAACAAGAACAATCATGTGCACATACACACATACTTATACCCACACATGCAAACACACATACTTTTAGATACATGCACACATGTACACGTACAAATACACACACACGCACTCACGCACTCACGCACTCACGCACTCACACACACACACACACACACACACACACACACACACACACACACACACACACACACACACACACACACACACACACACACATACACATTCATACATACATTCGCATACACACATACGTGCAAATATAAACAAAAACAATCATATACACATACACACATACTTATACGCACACGTATACATATATGATACATACACGCACGCACGCATACACATATACGTATGTATGAATGTTTGTATGTAAGTATGTATGTATTATGTATGTCAGTATTCCAGTACGTCTACACGCACTTAATCCCAAAATCTTGTTAGCGTGATTTATCCCTATTTAGTCCTCACTGTCCCGACGCCCCGTCTGCCCGCGCCCATCCCCCGTTAAACGGCTGTTCAACGTGTTTTTACAATGCCGCCGCGTCGGTGCGTAAACGTCAAATAGCGTGATAGGCTGTGCAAATAAAAGCTATAAAGCATATCGGCGTGCGATATTACCGTCGACAACACGATGGCGTGACGGCGCACGCTGACGGATGTTCGGATCTACCTACCTGGGATGAAGCGATGGAACACGCGGTGCCCGGATACGGGTATCCGAACTGCGGATAAGACATCTGGCCCCCGCGTTGCTATACGACAATCCGATGGTCGGTAAGAGAAAGGTAAATCGAGGGTTACGGCGCCAGCAGTACCACTATAACGGCGCCACCAGCACCACTCACACGGCGCCGGAGTCACCGACAAATCCGAAAAATCGCGATACGGATACGACGTTAATCCCGACGGAATCCGTTCGTTTTGTCCGAACGTCGAATTGCACAAAATCCGTTGTCACATAACAGAGCCGTCGACGAGGTACAACCGCGATGTAAATGTAAATCCGGACGTCGTAGTAGACGCTGTGCGGTGGTCGTTATACGCAGTGGTCGTTATAGTAGTACCAGCGTACGTACGTACGTACGAGTGATCTCTACATCGAATGAGCGACGTACGTACGCCCAGTCGATGGTCTGTTCCAGTCGAGCAGTTCGACTCGAGCGTCTATCGGTGACCCTGGCAACGGACTGCGGGCCGGGCTCTCGGTCGTGCCTTCCGATGAAAGACAAAATGACACGTGAACCGGTTAACGCAGTGTTTTTATCCCGAGACCGGGCGCCATATTGATATTCAATTTGACGTCGTCCGTCGTACAGTGCTTCCACTGAGCGCCGTTGTTCGATCAACGGGCGCTGTTCCCCGGTGCCCGCTACGCAGGCGGCGGTGACGACCGCGAGCCGTTGTCGGCACCGATTGGCTGTAGCCGTTGATTGACGGGCGGTCTGACGTCGTAACTGACTGCGAAATTAGCCACGCCCACAACGCTGTTCCGTCTCGCCGCGAAAGCGAGAATGGCAACTTCGCGCCGCTGCCAAACGAGTATGCCGCGGGGAGTCGAGAATTGCGTTAGGCGTAACGCAGGCACACTTTCCGCGGCCGGACACTGCAGAAGGGCTGGGTAGGGCGACGCGGGGCCTGCGAGCGGGAGGTGGTCGCCGAGTAGGTTATGTCGGCCCGAGCTGATAAGAGTGACGAAAACCAGCCGCGTTCGGCGGATTCGTCCGCCCCAACCACTATCGGGAGAGAGGCGCCGCTCAGGGCCGGGCGGGACATCGCCGAGACGCGCTGCCGATTCCCACTACACTCCCCTCTTCTTCCCCAGGCAGCGGGCGGTCCCGTCGTCTCTCCACTGTCCGTCCTGTGTGGTATATTGGTTGATTCCGCGACGACAAGCGACCCGCGGTTCATTCGCGTCTTTCTCCGGAGGGCGAAAAGCCTTCGAGTCCCTATATTCCCCGTTTATGGTCCCGTGGCGTTTGCCCACTGGGAATGGTAGGTTCTGACCCTCTCGTCGCGGGGTCTGCTCCCGCGACGGGCGATAATACATGCATATTACGCGGCACGCGCTGCGATGACGTTGCACAATTGAGTGACGTCACACGCGATTTCACTTCGGTGTTTGTGTGCTGGCAACTGAAAAAAAAGGCGCGCGATGTATTCCCGTAAGAGAACCGCTGCTGGAGCCGCGCTGAGACGGCGGCTTTGAAGTGGATGCCTCCACGAAGCGTGAACAACGAGGAATGACAGGCGTCGTTTGAGGAAGTGCGGGATCAGTCTCCGGGCGCTAAGCCGCTTAGTCGAGGCTCGCTCGGGCGTTGGTTGTAACTTGTTGCATCGACAGCAAAAACCACGTGTGTATTACAGAAGTATAAATAATGTTTTACACTGTAGAAAGCAAATGCCGGAAAGATCCGTATACCGTAAGAGAATGAAGAAAATTAATAAGACGTTACCGTCCCAAGTAGAAGGTGTTTGATAAATTTGTGGGGGCAAATTTACTGCTATGATAATGCAGGTAGTAATTAGCTGTTACTCATTGTATGATTGTAAAATAATTTACATTGTAGCAAAATTAACGGATAAGGGAAAATGATGAAAGGAATAACGCATAATGCACACATGCATGAATAAATGCATGCGTGCATGCGTGTCTTAGTGCAATTGTACATAAGTGCATGCGTAGGTACATGCGTGCAAAGTGCATGCTTGTTTGAGAGCAATCGTGCAAAAATGCACGAGATAATGCAAAATGCAAAAATCCAAACATACACACACGTACGCACGCACACGCACACACGCACACACGCACACACGCACACACGCACACACGCACACACGCACACACGCACACACGCACACACGCACACACGCACACACGCACTCGCATACACACACACTCGCATACACGCATACACGCATACACGCATACACGCATACACGCATACACGCATACACGCATACACGCATACACGCATACACGCATACACGCATACACGCATACACGCATACACGCATACACGCATACACGCATACACGCATACACGCATACACGCATACACGCATACATACATACACACTCGCATATACACACATGCACACATGCACACGTGCACACGCGCACACGCGCACACGCGCACACATAAACAAACACACACAAACACACACAAAACACACACAAAACACACACACACTCTCTCTCTTTCACACACACACACACACACACACACACACACACACACACACACACACACACACACACACACACACACACACACACACACACATACACACATACACACATACACACATACACACATACACACATACACACATACACACATACACACATGCACACATGCACACATGCACACATACACACATACACACATACACACATACACACATACACACATACACACATACACACATACACACATACACACATACACACATACACACATACATACACACACACATACATACACACACATACACACACACACATACATACCTACATACATACATACATACATAAATACATACACACACACATACACACATACACACATACACACATACACACATACACACATACACACATACACACATACATACATACATACATACATACATACATACATACATACATATATACGTACGTACATAGGTACGTACATAAATGCGTACGTACGCACGCACCCACCTTCGTACACACAGACACATGCACATATACACGCACACGCACACGTACACGCACACGCACACGCACACGCACACGCACACGCACACGCACACGCACACGCACACGCACACGCACACGCACACGCACACGCACACGCACACGCACACGCACACGCACACGCACACGCACACACACACGCACTTACAAGAGAGTCAGAACTGTAGGGGTTATACTTGAGTTTCCCATTCATTTGACCTACGTTTCTATTAATGCGTTATGTGCGCAAAAACTCTGTAATTGATTTTTTGACCAAATATTGCCTTCTGAGAGAATTCCACTGCCCGGCTACAGATCGATGCTTTCTTGAACATATTCGCGGGACAAGCCTACACGTCGCTTCTTATCGCAATAGTCCAGACTGGCCGAAGTGTCTAAACTATGGAATCCACCGGGGTTTACTCGGAGGGCAATGTCCTTTGTACTGTGTCCGTGGTTAATCCTAGAACTGTCGGAACCGTCGACCCCACATATTCTTGCGGTCTGTTGAATCGTCGGTAGTTCAGATTTATACGATCTCCTTTTTGTAGATTAACCCATCGGTTTCACGTATAACTCAATTTAAAATGTTTTAATCGTCGCACAATATTCCATAGAGCCATTATCAATGTTACAATAATCGACAATCGAGTGTAAAGTGGTTCAAATTTAAACGTTGGAACGTTTGTCTTAAAGTTTTAAGTCTTTCTACTTTTTCTCGGAAACGTCCGTCTTCAGGATTTATATGGTGATATATATATGGTGGTTTCTTGAGGTACATTTTTCCAGGGTGAAATCGTTGCATCTCAAGTTTTATGTGGTCTCATTTTAAATTTAGTTTTTTGTAGATAGTATTTAATATTGCTTGTTAACCGTCTAATTTGGGTTCCAATTTTAATGTTGGGCCGTCTACACCCTCCAGTTTTGTTATTCCATTTTAAATTGTTTAGCTCTCTACTCTCCAGAATCGACAACTTATTTTATGTAATTGCAATTTTAATATTGCAAATGCCGACAGATCATTATGTGTTTAATACACACAAACAAGCATCAAACGAGTTTATATTTTAAACATTGAAACGTACGCAATTGAACCATGGTATTTGTTGTAGTCCAACTGTGCAAAGGACTGTCGATATGCTATATTTAACACGTAACACGTAAACTCATCTAGTAATATCGTTTAATATAATGAATTCGACAACACTTCAAATGTTTTATCAAATTGCTTTTCCACATGATTGAGTGTGCTCTCCAAGGTAGAATTTTTTGTTTCTTTGACTGAATTTACTGAATAACGGCGAGAGCGTCAACATCCACGAAATTACGCGAAATGGAAACCGGAAAGGTCATCATTTGAGCTTAGCGAATTCACATTCATTCAGGTGTGTTTAATTTAATAAAAATGGAGGTGTTAATTCATTATTTATTCAATAACGCAACTATAATCGATATAGCGCGCGTGCTTATGCGTGCTTGTGCGTACGTGTGTTTGTGTGTGTGTGTGTGTGTGTGTGTGTGTGTGTGTGTGTGTGTGTGTGTGTGTGTGTGTGTGTGTGTGTGTGTGTGTGTGTGTGTGTGTGTGTGTGTGTGTGTGTGTGTGTTAACAAGCTTTGGGGGATAATCAACGAACTATTCGAAAGAAAAACAGTATACCTATATTCCATCGAAATTACCTGTGGGTTAAGGATTCTTACATATTTTATGGTTCTGAGGGACGCAGCTATAAACGGACGCAATTCGAATGTTCACAAAGTGAAACGTAACTTCCAACAATCGTGTGTATGTTGCGCCAGCCGAAGGATGAGCATTTCCCAAGGGTTCTTATAAGGACGTAGTCTTTTCCAAGTTTTTCATGTATTAATTACTGTAATGTTCTTAAGACTACATTAACTTTGTTGAATGTATACTGCCTGCCAAATTGTGTTAGTATGCCCATAACAACGGTCGCAATTTGAAGGCACGACCCAGGGTGCATGTTCAAATAGTAAACAAAACATCCAGATTCAAAACAAGCTTTGTTGGCAATACGGCTGAGTCGGGCTGATTTAATTGCTATACTATTTTGATGTTCAACGATGCTCACTTTCCCTCGGTCAACACAGCAGACTTCCAATTAGAAATTACTACTCCCGTTAATTCCGGGGAGACGAACAGACTACGTTCCTTCAGTACTAGAATATGTTGCGATTATCCAGTGTTCGCGATTTAAACATTTTAACCAAAAAGACAACCACGCTTTATTGAATATTACGATATTGACTGCTATTTCTGCCGAAGTATTGCTTTAAATCTTGGTTCAGCGTCTAGTCGCGATCACCACCGCCGAAATAGAGAGAAATTGCCAGCGTCTACCCGCGGACATGTGGGATTACGTCCACCGGCTGCCCAATCTCACCAGTACGGGAACTGTCCCTCGGGATGCAACCGCCTGCCGCTCAACAGTAGTTGCCTACTGCGCACGCGGCTTATCGCTTCCAGAAGTCGACAGCGATATGGCAATATCATTTACAAACCGACTGCGTTAGCAACACAACTGCTCTAATTGAATCGATGATTTGATTTGATATCTTGCAAAGCTCAAAGGTAGATGACGTTTGTTTTGGTTGATGGTTGTGTTATCTCGGTGATGCGGAGGAAGGATGGGGCGGAGCGACGAAGAAGAAAGACGGACGAAACAAATAACATAAACACCGGGAGATTACTCCAGGATGTGTGAGTACGTGTGTGTGTATGTGCGTGTGTGTGTGCATGTGCCATTGTGTTTGTGCCTTTGTGCATATGTGCGTGTGCGTGGACAGTTGTACGTATGTACGTATGTACGTATGTACGTACGTATGTACGTATGTACGTATGTACGTATGTATGTATGTATGTATGTATGTACGTATGTATGTATGCATGTACTTATGTATGTACTTATGTATGTGTGTATGTATGTGTGTATGTATGTATGCATGTATGTATGTATGTATGTATGTATGTATGTATGTATGTATGTATGTATGTATGTATGTATGTATGTATGTATGTATATGTGTGTGTGTGTGTGAGTGTGTGTGTGTTTGTGTGTGTGTGTCTCTCTGTGTGTGTGTCTCTGTGTGTGTATGTATGTATGTGTGTGTGCGTGCGTGTGAGCGTGTGAGCGTGTGCGCGTGTGCGCGTGTGCGCGTGTGCGCGTGTGCGCGTGTGCGCGTGTGCGTGTACGTGTGTGTACGTGTGTGTACGTGTATGAGTGCTTCGATACATAACGTCGTTTACGGCGGAAATATAATACAATACAATACAATATACCTTTGTTCATCCCTGTGAGGGCAATTACATTATCGTTTGGACGGGCACAGTGTATAATATATATATAAAAGGTACAAAGGTATATATATATATATATATATAATATTAAAATATAAAATATAACACAGGTAACAGCGTTTTACTGGCTCACATCTTAATCCAAAGCTATTTGGTAAAATATACAGGTAAGTTCTTATACACAACGACATGCAGTCTTTAGGTCTGCTCATAGCGCTCAACACTTCTACCTGTCACCCTCTGGTAATCGTTTTCAATCGCGCGTAAACTCGACTAGTATTCAGTCACGCTGCAATTATTGCGCGAAAACTATTCGATAACAGACATCCACGACTGTCTAGCTAGGTACTGTTTTGTATAGGTGAGTGAACTGGAGCTGCGGGGAATGGACGAACTTCCCCGAGGTTAGAAACGGCAGTTTGAGGATTCGATCCCGTAATGTCTCGACTACGCCATTGTGCCCACATAGACTAGGCGTCATTGTTTTAAGAGGACATAGTTGAACAACACGATATGAAAACCACAATTTTTATTGTATTTGAAAAATGTTGACAAATGTTACTAATATATCATATTTATACTTGTTTTAACAAGCAAGATACTCGCACGGTATATCATAATATCAAGAAACCACACACACGAACGCAAGCATGCCCGCCCGCCCACATGCACGCACACACGCGCGCGCGCACGCACACACACATACACATTTATATATGTAGTCTGTTATAAGAACAATTAGGTTCTATCTTACAAAATATTATTAACAGTCATCCAGAAATAATATATAAATTATGTTAAAATACTACATCGGCTTTATAGTATTTAAAAAAAGAAATAGTACATTGTTGATGACTTTGGATGACGCTCGTCTTTATATTCACAAATTACATATTCCTGCTTGCATAGTTTTCAGTATAGTTTTATACATGGATATGAATAACTGTTTCTTCTCAAAAAAATTCCACGTTGCTCCGAATCTTTCCTGTCCTCAATGTTGAATGTTTAATGAACTTAGCCTTTTTAGACGTCCTTGTTCATGCATATGATCCTAGTGTGTGAATTTACATATTCGTAAATATTAATAACTTCTGTCATATTTTTTTGACAATTTGAAAATTATTTTTCCTTGACCATACTGTAAATATGGTTTTTATCCATGCACACCTATGCATTCTTATAAAATATATATTTCGTTTAAAATTATCCGTATCTTGTGTGTATCGTCATAGTTCCATGAACAAACTTATTTTACTCAACTGGTCAAACATATGCGTAACCTGCAAGCATCTTGCGGCGCCATTGTGTCGGTTCCTTGATTCATTGTGGTGCAGCGAGTGATGACAGATCGCCAGATTTCAATATGAAACGTATCTCCAAAGTCGTTGAAGCATGGCGGTTGTTATTCTAAGATACGCCCTCGCACAGATGCGTCGAGTCGCTGCCAGATGCGGCTTTGCGATGTTTCTCTTGTTTTGCTCGGAAAACGGCGAACAGAAAGTGCGGATATGACGTGTCTCTAGGGTTATCTCAATCAACATCGTTGATAGAAGTTACGTTTTATTCTTGTAACATCACGTACTATTGCGATTACAGAGGTTGTACGGTACGGAACAATGACACCTCCATTATCTTCCGATCGAGATAGACGTATGCCAGTGAATAAGAAAATCCATTCCCTTTATAAGCCAATTTCATGGTTACGAATCCGTTTTATACGTGCTGCATATAATACATTATTAGGATACTGTGTTGTGTTAGTTTTAGCTTAACCTAGCAATTGTAATGGATAATTTTTGACTTTGTTTTATTATTTTATTTATTTATTTATTTTATTATATTGTATTGTATGTTCGTAGTATGTTTGAAGTGACTGTATGTTTCAACACCAAGACACATTACAAATTGACACGTATTTTATGTTGATCGTGGCAATAAAGTATTTGTATCTGTATAGAACACAGAGGGATCTGCAACATTTAAATTGAATTTTACGAAAATATACAACAATATGTCGTTAATTTGTATTTTAAAACTGTATTAAACAATTTGACATCACTGTTAATAAATCACATTAATCGCAGTCTATATACGACGTTTATTTTATTTTAACCAATGGCTTTGGTTTTATAG
>CM034537.1:47439512-47447012 GCA_020002185.1 Paraescarpia echinospica
GTGTGGTGTGTGTGTGTGTGTGTGTGTGTGTGTGTGTGTGTGTGTGTGTGTGTGTGTGTGTGTGTGTGTGTGTGTGTATGCAAACTTAAATTAACAAAACAGCTATGTAATGCACCTTATTGGTAGTAGATTGTCAGCGAATTGTTGGCAAAATGGTGATCTACGTGGCAGGTAATTCATGTAAATAGTGCATTTTTTTTGGCCCAAAGTATAGATTGGGTCTTACTGAGTAAAATATGTATTTCACATTTTTTTCTCATAACCCCGTTTCCATGGTAACATAGAAAACGTCCGTCATTCACAATGTGACAGACGCGACGTTTTGAGGGACGGAATTGATTAATGCTTTGCTATTCGTTACTGCAAATTATTGATGAATGATTTTGTATATGTGAATTGCAAATGGATCAAGTACTCTATAGCATATTTTTCATGTGTCTCCTTCTTACTTTTTTTTGGGGAAAATAGGGTATGACAGACGCGACATAAGGGGGCGAAATAATAAATTATCTATGATTTATAATGTTTGTTAATTTTTTTTCTTCTAGAAATCAACTAAGGAAAGGTTCTGTGGCATAAAAATATTTTTAAATGTTCATTTAGTTAATTTCCTTTTTCAGAGAGACTCTAGTACACCTACCGCTCAAAACTATTGTCTTTTGAAAAACAATGCCAGATTATCACCTCAATAATTCAGCTATGTGTGGGTGTAGACAGTTCGTTTTTTTTACCCAAATATACAAAGGGGTATATTTTCAACATAACAAACTAAAAGGAAGCCTCCACATATTCCTGTAATTTTTGTTTTTAGCTTTCAAAAATGCTCTCGTCAAAAACGTTTATATTTTTATGTCAAAATACCCCCATCTTTCGGTCTTCAAATGACTACATAAGACGCAAATCATTATGAAACTTGCAAAAGTTGTTTTTACTGACAGATAAGACCATGTTTTATCCTTAACAAAAAGCAAAAACGTGATATTAATTTTAATAAATGAATGGCAAAGCACAGCTGTTTAGAAAATGAAAGTGCTCCATTTTTCGTGACATCACTCATATGACGTCACAAGCACACACGCATACGCCAATACATGCACACACGCACGCACCCACGCACGCATGCACACACACACACATGCATGTACATACACGCAAATCCGCATACATGCACAAACGCACGCACGCACACACGCATGCACACTCGCACACACCCACTCATACACTCACACAAGGATAAGCACGCATACGCACACGCACACGCACACGTACAGATACACACACACACACACACACACACACACAAACATACACAAACTGCCCATTTTTATTGAGTTTACCAAAACTATGTGTGTAATATTGTGATTGGAATTTTCTAGAAACGCACGCACACACGCATGCACACACGCATGCACACTCGCACACACCCACTCATACAACCACACACGGACACGCGCATACGCGCACACACGCACACACGCACACTCGCACACACACACACACACACACACACACACACACACACACACACACACACACACACACACACACACACACACACACACACACACACACACACACAAACGTACACAAACTGTCCATTTTTATTGAGTTTGCCAAAACTATGTGTGTAATATAGTGATTGGAATTTTCCAGAAACACACGCGCGCACACACGCACTCACCCATTCATGCACTCACATACGGACACGCGCACACGCACACACACGTACAAACGCACACGCACATGCTCACGCACACACACACACGCACACACACACGCGCACGCACACGCTCATGCACACGCACACGCACACGCACACACACACAAATATACACAAACTGTCCATTTTTATTGAGTTTACCAAGACTATGTGTGTAATATTGTGATTGGAATTTCCAGTTCTTGGCATGCTTTAAAAATATGTAGTATTTTTGAGTAGCAGCTTTTTGCAATGTGTTGTTGTGCATTCCCATAAGCGCCGTTTGCGGTTTACGCCAGTGACATATTACATATTGTATTCAGGGGTGCGGAGACAACGTAACAAATTTACATTACGAGCTATGTTGTAAGCGGTCTATGTGAGATGGTAGATGGACCCAGTGGAGCACGAACCTCCCTTGTGAAAAACAAAACTGTTTTCTATTTAGTGTGTTAAAACATACGGAAGTGGTTCGTTGATGTACAGAAATTAAATAAATATGCCACTGTGAAGTACAAAACTATGCCAAATTTTTTTTCAAAACATGTGAATAGAACTAAACAATTTCCACAAAGTAATCCAGTGCTGTAGGTGGATTTCCGGAGCCACGTTCCACGGTGGTCCAATTACAATATCACATCTGTAAAATCAATGCAAAATAGGGGCAATTGTACATCCTGTGCTATATATGATATTATGCATATACTATGATTACATTATGCGTGCATGTTATATAGCGTACATTCTTGCGTGCGTATTTATGTTGTTTATTTGTAGACGAATGTGTTTGTGTGCTTAGAAGATTGCTTGCCCACCTACATTGTGTGTGTTTATAATACTATATATATATATTTGGTAGTTTATGAGTACCTACAACTACTTCTTGCGGCTTCACGTGAAATACTCTACACAGAGCAGCACAACGCCATTTCATAACAATGGATGCGTTGTATTTCGGTCTCGCCACGTTGTCTTCGTTGATTTATCATCAACAGCGATGATTCAGCGGGCGAAAGTTGGCCTAGTCGTAAACTCTGACATGCCAGCGGTTGGTCACGGAGCAAGGATGACATAGACCACATGTCCGCCTCGCCATTTGTACGACCGACTGTGAATTAATATCGAATCAATTTCGTAACATCGGCGCTTTCTCAGCACTGCCAGTGTGCAGCGACGCGTGAACGGACGGTGCGAGCGGGGTAAGACGTTTATTGTCAAGGTCGACCTTCGCTCTCCGCTCTTTACTATTCGTCATGTTTCCAGACATGCCTCGGTAAATTGTCTCACGGTCGCCTACACCGGTTTCCCTGCATGAGTGTGCGCATATGGTGTTGAAGGTTCCCGTTTAATGGAGTGATTTTATCTTTGCGAAATTGTTTAGACACGCCACTATTCAAATGTTATGTTGACATGGTGATATGCGTAAGTGTGAATAAATGACGCTGTCATAATATAACGTGATTTTATAAACATAATATATATGGATGTAACTGTATATGGTCTAAAAAATAAGTATTCGAGAAAATCACGTATATTGCCTGTAGTGGCTACAAATAATTAGAATCGGCGCTTGTGGAAAAGTGGGCGTAAAACAACGCGAATTCAACTAGAACAATTACAGTTATATGTTCAAGTAGAGTTTTGAGCAGGCCTACTGTTAAAAGCCTGGCGCAGGACGTTGCTTTTTGGAAGACCATTATACAGGCACCGTGTGACAAAAACGACGAAATAGGAAGGGCAATGTCAATTGTTTCACGTGCGTGACATGACAACATACAGTAGAATATCATCTCTGAAGATTTGTTATACTGTCATATACATATCGCCTATTGCATAATTGATGGCACGCCGTGATAAATGTATAGGCATACGAAATTCTCAGTTTACACGACAAGAAACTTGTGTAAATATACATAGTTAATAACGTGTTTCCTCTGTTTCTATACACAGCATTTGTTGTTATACTGATGATATTTTCATGTGCGAACTATCGTTGTGCAAAATCACGAACCGTGGCCGGGTGACATCCACTGCGCGAAAGGTTCCCAACAAGTTGGCCTTTAGAACAATCACTCTATAGACGTGGAAACAATGTAGCACAATCGTCAAACAAGACGTCCATACTAAACACGGCGATGAATAAGTATACCGCCGTGATACGGTCATGCGTCCATTGTGCGTGAGACAATTAATATTTTCAACCGGCTATTCATCATCTCCGGTTGTATCCCACGAGCGGAACTGGAAGTTTTATCTCGGGAAGTCGTTATCAATGCAAATATAAAGACACAATAACACGCTGAGCGTAAGGCTTGTTCTGAAATTCGTCGACGCAGAACAATAGGAGGCGTAAGCGGCCAGAGCGCGCGACAAGATCTGATAGTTATCAAAGGTGCACGTATCTCAATCCAAGCGATTGTTTATACCGTGTGAATATCCGTGTGGAGCGGACGTTAGCACTCGCCCACCCTTCTGGACAAGCTAAACTTCCACCACACATCATTCGATGGCTGTAGGCCACAGTGTATGCAATCGGGTCACTATTTCACGGACGTTTCCTTTTATCTATATGTCATGTTATCATATATGACCAAACAGCAACTAGAGCATGTGTATATAGTGATTCATTTCTCGAAGAAACTTTCTTTGCATAACAGGTCGAGGTTAATCCTGGATTAATAATACAAATTCGAATGTCCAATGTCTCCCGGGTTAACTGAACATTTAGAAGTCATAGGCATTGCGCTGTTGTTAACTAGGAATCCGCAAAACATCAGCTTTTAAAGTCAAGAAACGAAAAGCGCACACATAAAATAAGAAACGAACGCTTTTTGTAATTTTTCTAATAATTCAAATTATCAGAATATAACATTCATTTTTGTTAGAGACAAACTTTTATTGATGGTGTTGTTTCAGACATTAGGCCCTGCACACTTCCACTTTCTAAAATTGTGGAATGTCACCAGTATATTACAAGTAGTTCACCAGATTTGACGATCAATTATATGACGTCATATTTTAGACCGCCGCAACATATTTATTCGAAGGGGAAGCTAACTTGAAAAGCAATTGTCTAGCTAAATATGTCGCATCTGTCAATTAATCACTAGCGTTTCCAGTCACGCACCAGAACTATTTATATAACGACAATGAAAAATTATTGCATTGTCGATATTCTTTGCATAATATAGGTAATTAATAATACTGTGGAGAAAGGAAACATAGCTATTAGAAAAACGCGCCCTTTGGCAGCATCCACTAAACGTTGCTTTTACACAACCAACTTTTTTTGATTGATGGGTGCGATATATCTATGATAGATGTTTACGTTATTCTGCTGTGATTTATAGCTGCCATTTATAGAATTAATTTAACAATTACTTTGTTCGAACAATCAACTCAAAGTTTTGCATTACACATAATTGTTGCAACAAAAGCTAGGTCTACTAACGTTTTATATAATGCAATTATAATTGTAACAATTATAGGAACTCTTCCTGTTGATAGAAGCGTTACTACAAGGTGTAGTATTACACTATCGGTGGCAATTATCGCAGTAGCGGTATTATTGTATTCACGAATCGGCGGTAATTCATCATAAATGACATATAACAGATTCGCCTATATCTGATAGATCTTTTATCTTTAATCATTAAACACAGGCGCCCGGCAGGCTTCACACACCGGGGCCCCTTTCCAAGTGACCCGTGTCATTTATCTCCCTGCCAAACTCTCCCGCCGCTGGCTTCCGCCGGAAGTACGATGCGCTTGTCTAAATGTCGTCTGCCCCGAAAGCTGTGCGCGGGAAACGCTGCGACCGGGCGACGCTCGCCGACGCAGCGTCGCCAATGCGGTGAAATCAAACACGTCGCACGTCAGACGCGATTGATTAAGAACTCATCCAAACCCTCCGGGGTGCAGCGCGTGATAAACGCATTAATATGATTTTTATCGCGCGATTCCACAAAGACGCAGTAGACATGCACTGAGAAATTCGGCCTACACCCGCGGTGTATCGCCGGACGATCTCCGCTCCGACATGCTGTGTATTAATCTGCGACTGATGGCGCTCCCAGATAACGGCTTTGCAATAAGCTGTGGTGAACTACATTTCCTGTCTGCTTACGTGATTGCATATGAGTTTTGTTATCACCAATATTCGCTCTTCCATGGCCGTAACCAATATTTGGGTGCTTTGAGTTTACACGTTGCCATGTTTCTTGGACGCTGACCCTTGTCGCGTCATCACTGCTCAAGCACGGTGTGACGCGCATGGAGCTACTAATACACGTTTGCCACAAGGCACCTTGACTCTGTATGATGAAATACCTGCCACACAGCAGACACTGAACATGTTCTGCTGACATAAATGTTTTATAGCAATGCCCAGACTCCGAGAATATATCTTACAATGAGCGTCATAAACAAGAATTATGTATTATAATATGCATCTGTACCCTTCGGGTAAGCCGACGGATGATGTATGAAGCGCCGAATTGTGTCAGTACGAATGAGAACAGAATTGGCATATGAATCATAATGTCGATGTTTCGTTATTGCTGCAAATTCGATATAATTTGTTGATTACTCAACGCCGTATTATATCAATAATTGAATACATCAGCATAATTAATGTTTATGTTTGTCTGTCACAAAACAACTACAACATTCACCGAAAAATACGTGTCAAGTGTAATTTGGTCATTGACAATACAGCTTCGCACAAAGAGTTTCGTCGTAACCTACTAATATAATATTATACGTGTTACGTCACTTTCTGCTGTCACGAGACACAATACAACTTTGATTGAATAACAATACATAAATCTGAGGTGCGGTATTCCTTTGTGTATACGTTATATTTCTAACATATTTTAGATATTTATATGTTGGAACAAAATGACGTTTGAAATTTAACGTTATTAATAAGTTATTTGATTGAAACATTGAGGTACGTGTCAACGATTTGTTTCATGTGTCTCAACTACTACGTATTGATCTGAATTAAATCGCAGTGAATAAGCTCTGTCCAATCTTACCGAAGACATTCACCATTTTCATGATGCATACACCCTTAAGGCTACTTACATAATATCCTAAAACTAATGTCATCATTATCGTGTGTACTTACGTAAACACGTGCGTTATTACGCTGTTATTGTTTACCTTGTAATTAGCATTATTAACTGTTGCACACATTTTCAGGAAAAAACATAAACATGATTCTTTGTTTCATCATTAAAATGTAGTAGTTTTAGCGACTATAAAACTTACTTAGCAACATGAAAGTCAGATGATTTGATCTTTCGCACGCACGAACGCACGCCGCACGCACGTACGCAAGCACGCACACACCCACACCCACGCATACACACACCCACACACGCACACGCACTTGCATATAAGTAAACTGTGTTAGGCCCTACCAATAAATGTGCGTTAAGCGCCATTTTTCTGTTCGACTAACGTCAACCAACCAAAAACGTGGCGTCACCTGGCGGATTAAGTAAAACTCATTTGACGTCGCGAACAGAATCACCGCCGCAGCAGCGTGCCTTGTATGTATAGCAGGAGGTCTGAATAATAATGCCAATGATAGCATTGTTTCTTGCGTACGGATTTAATATTGTTACATTATATTGATACGGTCTAACAGAACAATAATTGTGTTTCCTGTTACAAGGTCTCAAATGTTAGGATAGGTAGGTAGGACAGATTTATTTCTTTTGTTAATTTCCTGTATAAGGCCAATACATATATAGGGCGCATTTTCGTATACGTAGGCATTTGAGTATTTTCTT
>CM034537.1:47449629-47504629 GCA_020002185.1 Paraescarpia echinospica
TATATATATATATATATATATAAATGACAGTGTCTTGTGAAAGGCAATTATCCCATAATCCATGACTTTCGCAATGAGGAAGCCACATACTACGTAACGTATGGTTCGTTATGATAATAAACAACATCGGTCGCACACATTGAAATTGTAAATCACCCGTTTTTCAATGTTATATAATTTAGTAGAATGCTGACTATTTTTAGAAAACACTTTGTTCGTGTTATCCTCCCTGTCCGTTATGTTCACTATGACACGCACGACACGAGATATCTTGCTCTTTTTGACCTAATGTAGAAAAACCTGCCATGTTGTTTTTGTTGATCGATAACTGGCCTCCGGCTATTACAAGTATTACATGAGCTCATCTCTATTAATTTCCCGTCTGTTGTCCGTTTGCTTTGTCGTTGAGTTCCAATAATTCGTTTTTTTACAAGGCGTGCACTTATGTCAGAGCCGTGGAGCCAGGCTGATCGTGACCAGGGATGTCTGCTGCGTTGTTTTGTTCGCGTGATGTTGAACAAGATTAGACGTAGGATTTGTGGGTCAGCTATCTACAATACAGAATGAATGGAGATTAGCGGTGCATCTTTTGATGGGCGAACCACTCGCTCTCGGCATTTCTCTCTGTCTGTGTCTATCTATGTGGAATGCTGGCCAAAAAGAAGTAGGATTTGATTCTATTTCGTCGGTTATTTTCACATTCACCTTTAACATTTCGTTCTTTGAGATTTCTCATTGAAAATAAGCTAACATTAATACAAATCCTTTGTAGAATAAAGTAAGTTGCAGAGCGTGTGGGTTCAGTTTCGTCTAAAATCAAAATGTATATCTGAATGTTCAAAACAACCTAATTTTCTTAATATATCAGTATTCTCAGTGTAGCTAACAGTGGTTAATCTTATACAGATTTGCAATGGTAAAAACACAGACTCGCTGTTTTATTCACGGTAACCGCGACCGCGCCGACAGCCGTCGCCCTCTAGCGGGAAGTTTAGAACATTACTAAACCTTTTAAGTGGCTGACGCATAACATGTGTAGTACACATGACGTCGCAATACACCCATCTTGTTCTCCTATGTACTGGTCATCTACAGAGATCCATATATATGTTCTGTGCAACGTATTTTAATATTCAACTGTTAATTATCCAGAGCATAGCGCCCTCAAGCGGATTTATTTGTTTGGATAAGTTCACCGATGCAGTGCTATGCATTCATTATATACCATTTCGTTTATTTCTCTGAAACTTAATAATAACGAAAAATGTAATAACAAAAAACGTAATAAACAACAGTGAATAGAAATGTTCATCATTCGACACGTATAACATGACGAAACAAACCAGATATACTTATACATTTATAACGGACACGCTTGGTGTCGTGTCGATAGTACAACTTCCAACATTAACAAGCCAGCATGCGCATCAGCATAGTCTTTCCGCAAGCAACACATAACTTAAAGCTCACGCATTCTTCACTTGTACAAGTTACAACAACTTCGGCCCTACTCTAACAAACGATTTGAAAAGGAATAACCAAAGCCACACATGTTAGCGCCTGTCTACATTCACATCAAGACTCTTCGCTCGGGTGTGTTTTGGTGTATCGGGATGGAAGGGCAGGACGGGTCATTTGGCGTTGAAACTATTTTCTCAGATGCCCTGCCTATACGTCCATCGATTTATTACTCGTTTCGGTCAGTGTGATATATTAAATGGAACCCCGTCGTATATGGACCGGGGTCCATTTACCATGCTGAGGAAAATTGACCCCCTTGTCAAAACTACGTTTCAATGTGTTGAGTGAGTTACAAGTGGTTCACTGGTGTGCACGCTATAACAAAAACAAAAACTACTCAATAATGTGTCAAAACTATGAATATTTCAAACCTGGTATAGATAAACTATGAATATTTCGGTATCTTTACCGTTATTAACATTGTTTTGATAATTTTGTTGGTAACATTTTGCTTTTTCAGAATAGTACATCTTTAATGTCTGGCAATAAGAAAAACTATATCTATAATTTTGATATCACTAAAAACCTAAACAATCCCGTTTTTCACAGGGGGTCAATATACAATGCCATGGTAAATGGACCCCCGTCTGTATATAATAACATGTAATGGAAACCAGCCTGTGGCCTTTATGCGCCAACTGGGGTAAGATATGGACACGTAAGAAATAAGGATTGTCTTCAGAAAACATACAAAATAGCAGCATTTACAGAAAATCTTAATACCTATCATATTTTTTGACATATTCATTTGATGCATTTGGTTGAACCTAGTACACTAATACACTATTCCACCCTCGGGACAGGGCTTCTTGATAATTTTGTAAATGAACAAGAAAAACCTCAGGCAATTGTGAATAAATTAAACCTGCCATTGTAATCTTTGACAGAAATAATCAATTCCCTTTAAAGTTGCAAGGAAATAATTAATATAAATGCGCTTATTTATTGCTCGTCCATATGTGAGTATGCGTGTTAGATTAAAAAACACTAGCCTATACATAAAATACACACACGCGCAAACGTCCACGGACAACTGTCATCTTACCAAACGACGCGATACGACAGAAACAAACACATGAAAATAACTATACTCTTGCAGATATGCACACACACACACACACACACACACACACACACACACACACACACACACACACACACACACACACACACACACACACACACACACACACACACACACACACACACACACACACACACACACACACACACACACACACACACACACACACACACGCACGCACGCACACACACACACGCACGCACGCACGCACGCACGCACGCACACACACACACACACAGACACACACACACACACACACACACACACTCACACGCACACACACACACACACACACACACATATATATTTATTATATATATATATATATATATATATGCAGGTATTACTGTATTTAGATTCCATCATCGTATTGTTGTCTCTGTACAATTATTTATTTAATGGTCCTATTTCCAGGAATTTACGTATTATTATAATATTATATAAATTTGTGTCATGTTATCATTGGCTTATATTATGTTTTTCTTAAATTAAGCGTTTCTTTAATTAATTTTGTTAACCTTTTTGTAATCCCTTTTACAGTGATTCTTTGTTCCAATTATACTGATCGTAGTATGAGTCTCCGATTATGACACGTGTACATTTTAAATAATTAACATTAATAACTATTAATTTACAATATATACATTTTGCATGCATTCGCAGTTTATTGTATTTCGTGATATATACTTGTTCGTGTACGTGACACAACAAGGTCCTCAATATGTTTATTGTATTTCGTGATATATACTTGTTTGTGTACGTGACACAACAAGGTCCTCAATATGTTTTGCAATAGCGCAGTGTAATGCTCAGTGTTTTCAATCTAGAGAGCCCTGGTTCGAATCCTGCGCTGCCGTTTCGAACCTCGGGCAAGTTCGTTCACTATATGTTGCTCCAGTCCACTCAGCTGTACGAATGAGTACCTGGCTATAGTCGTAGGTGGATATTTGTGTACGAATAGTCTTCGCGCATTTATTGCAGCGAGAGAAGTCGAGATGGTGTTCGATTGAACAGGTCTGCCAGAGAGAACAATTTAAAAACGCTTCGAGCAGTCCTAAGGGACGGATACTGCGCTATATAAGAACTTACCGTTTTATTTTTTTCCTTTAATAAAGGAACCATTACCTGCATGTGACGCTCGCGGAAACTGCCCAGTCCTCCAGGGATGTTTCATCGTGGCTGACGACGTCTGCTGTGATGCCGCTACACGGCGAGGTATCGAACGCGGCATCTCTGGTGCTGGCGACGACCTCGATACTACGATACGACATCGTCGCTGTAGTTGCAGCGAGGAATATCACACCACACCGTCGTATTCTCAAGTTTCTAGGGTATTTGTTCGACAGTAAACCAATTTCAAATACGATACCAATCACTCCATATATAACCTATTTAGTTTGACTTTGATCTGCTCCAAATCGGGAGACAAGCATTGTTTAAATGGATAGGTATTGTGCTCTTTAATAACATATAATACCTCCCATGGAGATCTGTAGGCACACTCGGAAAAAAGAATGGCAGTGTGTGGTAGCCGTCTCAGTTTCAAAGGAATTAGTTTTGTGGTAGAGAACAAGACAACATGTATGGCCGATACTAAAGTTGTGTATCCAATTACTGGCAAACAGTAAGGACTCTCATTTGCTATTTTTATGGTCTTGTGTTATCGCTGAGCACCCCGGGAACAACAAAACAAAGGTTAATGCAGGCACAAGTGTCACTGACTGGTGAAACGTACACAATGAACACACCCGGCGACATTCAAGTGAGCACTGTATCAGCGTTGGGATATAGTATTCACTACCTGTGACCGATGTAGGGTATACTATGCATTTATCAGTAACCTTGATTTATTGAATTAGAACGGGCAGTTTGATTACATGTGATCGTTGTTTTCTTGATGCTGAAAATACAGTTGTATTGATTGTAAAATATATTTGTACAGACTACAAAAAATTTGATATGCAACAAAACAATCCTCTTGTTATTATTACGCCATGGTACAACCTGCCACGGTACCTGTAGTTTGCGCCTTCTATTGAGCAATTTGTGATGGCAATAATTGTCGCGCTGCTTGAGACTAGAAATAAACATACCTGTACAACAATACCATTTTGAAACGCTCCGAGAATAAACTCTTCATCGGCGAGTTCATTCCATGCTGTGACTCTTCGTCTGGAGTAGCCTAGGCTTTCTGGACAAGCAAGCGAAGGATATCTGACCTGAGCATTGGGATTACGTCATTACACCGATATCTTTGCACATAATTATAACAAGCCAGGACTGGTGGATCTGAATTGGCTGCCCGACAGGCAATGAATCACGTTCAAACTTTATCTTTCTTTTGGCATCTTTCTACCTTTCTACCTTTCTCAGCTCGGTGACTGCAAGAACTCGAATCCTCAGCTCAGATGTGATATTGGAAATGGACCCCAATGATATATGGATTGTGATAAATTTATACAACTGCGTGGAATATGGTCCCGCCTGTATGAATCACTGACTTGTTCATGTTTGAATGAGTTAAAACTACAAAGAAAGTGTCCAAACCTTATGGATATTTTTTTACAATTATTAACATGGCTTTGACACTGTTTAGGCCTATCTTGACTTTCAAAATAGTACTTCTTATTTCTTGACATCAGAGAATCACGGCTATAATTTAAAAATCATTAAACACATAAACAGTTCCATTTTTCACAAGGGTGTCCATATATCACGCTGTGGTACATCGACCCTCGGTTTTGAACAACCATTTACAATATCACACCTGTAGTAGACCAACCACCTGCCACTTGTGTCGCACTAGTTCATGTCCAAGTCAATCAAGTCGACTTTGAAATAAGCTGCCTCAAACGCCCCATCACCGACACCATTCTGTGAACGACGGAACAAAAAGGTTTAACAAGATTTTACCCAGAGCAAAAAACCCACAGGACAAAGTGGACAAAGAACGATTTAATTTATCAATAGATAATGTGTAATCTACCTTTCTAATATATTTGCAAATTTAGTTTTGTTTAACATATTAAAGCTATTATAAAGTGCCTTTATGTAGCCAGTCACGAACACGTGTTCCGTTCAGTTACCGTACTCTGATTCGATTCGAATTCGTTATAATATCTAATATACTCTGTTTCTTCATAAACGTTACTTCTTCTCCTATATTTTCTTTTCTGTTTCCTATGGACATTATGTTTATTGATGTATTTATATAGTTATGGATTTCTACACTTTAGTTAATGAGCTCAGTGATTGGCGTGATTGAACGAGTCTGATACATAGAACAACATTGATTTATTTATTTACTAAATGTTATATGGCAAACGCACTAGATTATGCTCTTATATTCCGTCTGACCTCATAATATATTAATGTATGCCGTGGGATACAGTTATTATTATAATGCGCACTATTAAATCAGCCGCTTACTTTGAAAATAAACACGAACAAATAGGAAGCAAGCACGTTATTTGAATATGCAAGTCGCAAACGGCAACAAACACACACGCGCACAAGGACACACAAGCGCACACAAGTGCATACACACACGCCCATGCGCATGCCCATCTTCGGCTGCCGTGAGAAAGAGCTGTTCCTCTCGTTTCCAATGCGAACACAAAAACGCCGTTTAAAGTTGTTTTTCGTTTCGGCCGTTGTTCGCAATCACTGGGCCGTTTGACATCCACTAAACCAATTAAATCGATTATCGAGATTCATATCGACAGTTTGCCTGCGGATATCCGATAGCATGCAAGCCCAACCAGCGTTGCGCTGACATATTGCTCTCAACTAGTTTACCCGTAGATATCAGGCCCTGTCGCATTGTGTAGTAGCTGTTGACATGAACGTTTTCTGAGTAGACCTACCCCAGAGCACAATGTTTACATAATCGGCCATGTTGTTTCTTTGTTAGCCCCCTATATATTCATCAGATGCCAGACCCCATTCCGTATGTCATTAATTTCTGGAGATCAACCGTAATTGATAGTTTCAGTATGAACACGTCAGGCATATGTGAACAATCACAAGTTTAAAATAGTCAATACGTATTGATCAGTGCGCGATCAGGTACAAGGGCTATATTAATGTTACAAAACATTTGACCTGGCCTGTAGCCATAACCACATTTTTGAACTCAACAATTTGTAAAACATGATATGCAGGCCCCGTGACACGAGATGGCGCCACTGGGAAAAGGTGGCATCTCGAACACCTGCTCATGAAAACGAAAATATGTAGTCGGGAGCAGAATGTGATGGGCAGGTCGTGTAGAGAGAATCAGTGACAGAAAAAAAAACTGACAAAAAGAACTTGGAAAACAGAACATGATGGCAGAAGAAGGAGAAGAAGTGGAAGGTCAACGATAAGAAGGCGAGGGAGTGCAAGCGAGATGTCATACAGCAGAGTAAAGTGGTCGAGAGTGGAAAACCAACAGAAGACCAAAACAGATGGATAAAATGGTAAAGAAAAGTACGTAGCGAGTGACGTAGGTCCCTCCCGCAAGGGATCAAGGATAATAATAATAATAATAATAATAAAAATAGCAATAACAAGAACATTTTATTCATACACCATCAACTACGAGGCTAAAGCCTCATTCGTGGGTGTTTACAAAATACAGTAAACGTTAAGAAAGCTAAACATTACGTAATTTAAATGTAATAAAAATGATACGCAGTAAAATGAAACGGACAAGCAATGAGTAGCAAAATTGCTAAAAAGCTGGAAAAAATGCTACAAATACAGAAAAATTATACTAATATATATTGAATACTACTAAAATCACATATAACAAAACAATAATTAAATTAAAACTATAAATATAAAATAAATATGAGTCTCAGTATATTAGTTCGAGAAGAGAAATATTTTCAGTAGAATAATAAATAATAAGAAGAAGACGAAGAAAAAACGAAGAACAAGAAGAAGAAGAAGAGGAAGACTTGTGGTATATAATGGGTATCTCCCATCAGTTACCATGGTGATCTATTGGAGGGTATGGGGCTATGGGTAGAGCGGGGCCTTGTGGCCGTAACTGACTATTTTGCGGTTGTGGTGGCTGTTACTGATTAAAGCATGCATGATATTAAACAATATCAAACAGAACACTGAATACAATAAATAAATTAATTATTTAATAGGTCAATAATTAATAGAACTAACAAAAAGGTGATTATGTTGCGTATACATGCGTAAGTAAATAAAACTAGATCCTGCGTTAATTACAAGTAAAATGTAGAAGTGTGCAAAATAAGTTCGTAGTTTGATCCACTGCTAAAGAGATAATCAATAATAATCGTATGCCATAAATATAGCTCTAAAACCTAATGCACCGCATAAGGCGTTCACATTCATCATTTCATGACTTAATGACGTTTGTGTGGACAATAGTACACTAGTATAGAATCAAACAGTAATAATTCTAAGTACGTACCTGTTGCATATAAGTACTCACTAATTGTGGTCACGCCAATTTATTATATGCTAGCAAATGAATGGTTCATTTGCGACATATTATGTGGTACAGAACATACGCAATACAGTATATATGGAATTTCTTTTAGTAGCACGGGTCTCAATTTGTTAGAAAAATAGCATGACAGTAAGTATTATGAAACATAAATAATAGGCATACAGTACAGAAAGGTGCACGGACACACACACACACACACACACACACACACACGCACGCACGCACGCACGCACGCACGCACGCACGCACGCACGCACGCACACGCACGCACGCACGCACGCACGCACACACACACACACACACACACACACACACGCACGCACGCACGCACGCACGCACGGACGGACACACACACACACACACACACACACACACACGCACGCACGCACGCACGCACGCACACACACACACACACACACGCACGCACGCACGCACGCACACACACACACATATATACAATTATATATATATGTATATATATATATTATATATATAATTATATATATATATATATAATTATGTGTGTTTGTGTGTGTCCGTGCACCTTTATATTATATACAAGCTTTACTGTAGGCCTACTATTGATGTTTCGTAATATTTACTGTCATGCTATTTTTTCTAGCAAATTGAGACCCGTGCTACTAAAAGAAATTCCATATAGAGGTTATCTAGTTGGCTTCATAATTTGTTTAGAAAGTCGGTCATCTTTACAGGCTGTGAAGGTTTAATTCAAACACTATACTCATGTATGCACACAAACATACCCACTGTTTTGATCTGCCGTGTAAAATAACTTAAGTGTATTATTAAATTTAGAAATAGCGCAAGACAATCTGACAAGCGGAACATTTTCGTGCAGCGGAAGCCTGATATATCGTAACATGTTGGCGAAACAGCGAATAGGACGGGGCCACTGACTTATCGTCATTGCGTTAGAAGTCGATACTTTAGTAGCTGCGCGATATGAACGCGGACAGGCTCAGCTATTGTCCGTGAGCGTGTAATGAAGCACTTAGAGACGGTATCAGTCACATTTCTAGCGCTCGGTCGTCAGCCTAACATGTGTAGCGATGGTTATCGACGCGTCCCTGCCCGCAGTTCGCATTCGCCGCAATCGGCACCGGTTCAAATGAAATTATAGCAAATTTGTATGATTCGAACCTGCTATTGTCGTACCGCATGTCGGGCCGTTGTAGCCCGCAGGTGATCTGCGAAGCGGCATCGTGAAATCTCGGCTTGGGTCTCGACGGGTGAATGCGTCGCCATTCAACTTAAATACCCGTCGGTAAGACTATACCCGCGAACGTGGGGGTTCGCGTTTGATATTGTCAATCAGAGGGGCGGTCCGTTGAGTCGGATGCTAGGAAACAAGCAGTTGTTATCGGCCGACGCTGCGGTAGGTCGGCGCTTATCTAGCGGGGAATCGGCCAAGACGTTCACCTGTTTTCTTAAGTTATAATGCAATGTTCTACAAAATAGCGTTACACGGCGCGGATATTCGGAAGAAGTAATTTGCTATGATTCTATGTTTTGCGGTGAGAAAAACAAGAGGTGTGTGACTTCATTACGGATGGCTCTACGTTGGATTTAGATCACGTCAACAAAACTAGTCGGTGTTTAATTACTTTGTATTCTCTGTCTAGCCTACGTGGACAAATCGGATACAGAAGTACATCTATGCAGCGAATACATGTGAAGACGAGCTTTTGGTCGGCCGTATGCCTAAAGGTCAGGTCAGGTCAGTCAAACTACTTGACTGATCACAATATTCGTTTATGCTACAAACACGTTACAAATCTCGCATGCGGAGAATTGTGAACGTCATTGTTAATCCAATCTATATATAACGTATTCACCGACAACACAAAAGATCAGCAAATGTAATTGCAGGAAAATTACTGTTTGCGCAACAATTTGAAAAAATATATACCTTGATTCACTAAAGGATTGCAACACGGTTGTCAACGTACACAATTATCAAAACGAACACATAATGTTGCGTTGGTGTTTATATCTCGCCACGGAAGACGGTCTGTCCACTCATGCAGTAATGAATGACAGACAGTCTGTGTGCCTTCACCGTTATATAACACGGCTAAAGAATTCGTTACCTCAGGTAAAATTATGTAATACCAAGTTTTTGCCAATTCCGGACGATGTTCGTACGCGATTGTGGTAATCAATGATGTAGCGATTAGCAAAGGGTCATCCTTTTCGAAATTATGAATAGTAGATTATATAACACTATCTTGTGAGCTAATATTTTAACGAGTTTATAGCTATTTATACGTTTTCGCGCTGTATAAAAAACGTAATTTCGGTTGACGTCATTGCAACTGTAACAATGTACATTCTCAGTGTGCACACCTATGTATATTGTAATAATGTATACACATTAAAGTTGTAATGTTCTACACGGGTTGTAGTCTTGATAAGCTGTACATGTTGTACAGGTAATGTACACGTAATAATGTACACAACTTTGAAGTTGTAGTAATGTATATAAATTACAGCTGTAATTATGGGTGGGAATGTTAGAATGACAGTTATCATATGAAGTGAAATAATTATAATATGTTGATATGAAGTAAAACCAGTTTTGGGATACAATGTCAATGCTAGGGCGAGGATATAAATGAGTGGAAAATAATATTGACTCTTTACCTGGCGTTATTTGACAATGTATATGTTTTTTTTAAAAAGGTGTCTAACGAAAAATGTACTACTACAGCAAACACCTGATTTGAAAGCTTAGTCAAATCGTTTATTAATTCGTGCGAAGCAGCGTAATTATTAAATTTGGCGCAACATGTAATTACATAATTGCATTATTACTTTACTTAAATATTTATGCCGAAAATGTAGCAAGAAATGTACGCTGTATGCTTAAACATGAAGCAGTTTCTGTTAAGATCATATTTATATCAGAATAATATATGTGCATGTCTTCAATACTGGACAATCTTTCTTACGGTTTCAGCATAACTTACACAATACTTATTTTACACGCATGCAACACTATCTAACTCTAGGTCCAGTGGTTATGTTGATAAGTAATCAATGAACGTGAACGTTACGGTTTCCACCAATCGTTTCTAATCCTTTCTAACATAAAATCTTTATGTTTTTTTCACACGGTGACTGAGCTTGAAGTCAGCACACATAAAACAAATTCAATCATCTTCAGTTATTTTTGTAAATAATACTTAATGGGAATCATGTAAATTGCGTGATCAAGACCAATAGGTAGTTTAAAAAAACAAGTGAAAAACATTTTCACAGGTTTTAGGCCCTAAACTACTAGGAAAATATTTTGGGCGTTTTCGTGCACTTTTATTTATTGATTCTGACGCCCCATTTTTATTGCCCAATATTGAAGATTTGCACATATTTTAACTCATTTTAATAGTACGTTCTTTTGGTTTTGCGTCACAAAGCGTTCATTGTTTTAGTTACAAACTTGGAATATAAGTAACACGGTTGGAGAGAAGACGAAGAGAATTGTCAATATACGTTGCTGACATTAACAATGGTGCTATAGTAAATGTTTTCCGACATTTAAATGTACGTTATTTGTTAAAATTGAGTTTATCTTAATGTCTGTAAGAATCAGATTGTTCTACCAATTCCGAATTGACTTGACAGATTGTTTTGTCACAATTATGTGGCAAATGTCATATATAGTACACTAGTTTGAAGAATAAGCAAACGGAAAGATAAGAAACAACTCATTTTATAAAGGTATTTACATCCTGCAACAGTCGGTTTGCTAGCAGAACAAATACCTTACATCGATTGTTTTTATTTATAAAACGAGATATACATGACGCTTTGGTCCACCGTTAGCCATGCTCGCGCATGTACTCAAGTACGCATGCGCGCGCCCCCACACATGCACACATACAAGCACACGCACGCACACACGTACGCAAATAAACAAACAATCATACGCACAAACACACACGATTAAATTTTAAATTAAACACGATATTAAACAAACCTTACTTAAATGTTATCAAGAGTGTTTTCACTCGCACAAAATATTATTAGAATCGTACACATACGTCGCGTGTAGCCAATTTTAATTTCATGGAGTCTAATGGAGCTACAGGGTAATCACTTACGGCATTATCCGGTGCAATTCTGGGTGCAATAGATGATCAATATATCATTATCATATACGAACATGTCTCTGTTAATATTACTACCTATTTGGCACACTCTGCTTCGAATGAGTGTTCTATTTAAATTGACCAACAACTTCCAAACAGTGGTTTGTCTGTTGACCTTTGACTCGACGCTACGGTGGGTCAAAAGTTATCTGTTTGTCCGCATAACACCGGCGATTGTGTCGCTGATCTCAACACTGGCGATTGTGTCGCCGATGAAGCAGATGAATAGCTATTCTATTAGACCTATCGCATCATCTTGTAGTTGCGGTGTAGTATGAACACGTGCTTCACTGTTTGTCGGCCCGCGGGGCACTTTGCCACACTACCGTCTCTGTTCTGCAATCATCAGAAATTAAGCAGTATTAAATTACTATCAGTAACATCTAGTGTTTGTCAGAAACAACATACGATAGTAACTGTTATATAAAATAATATTACACATGCACCAGATAAATTAAGTAACAAGTGTCGGCTTAGAAATAAATAATAAATTGCAGCCGTATTGGTGCTATTTTATGTGTGTACTTGATAGCAATGACACGTAAAATAAAAAGAAATGCGATAAATGTATATAATATTCTGTATAAAAATGTTTTTGTTACTTATCATTTTAATATTTTATATATATATATATATATATATATGATAAACAAATATTAAACTAATAAGTAACAAGTTAATAACTATATATATAACATTATTGTTAATCAGTATAACGCGATTAATAATTCATCCTTACGTAGTCTGACCAAATTAACATCTGTATTGCGACCCGAATTTAATAAGGGATGCCTAATCTACTTATGTCAAATCTCTGGTAACTCTGGCAACAAAAACATGACATCAAAGAGCCGAAAAGCCGCCGATATTTGCGACTACCTGTGAATTAGTTCTCGTCGTCCGGACAACTGTCGGACTGCAATGTTGTTTCGTTGTTTGGGATCGCTCTGTTGACCTCGGGCGCCCGGATGTTTAGTTTGCCCGCCCCGCGACATCGGGCAAGGGTTATGTGAGTGCAGGCCAACAGTGCTGGCGTACATGTCAATATTGGAAGATCTTTTGGAAGGAGATTTGCTGCGCCTAAGCACATGTGGGGTGACAGGTGCGAAGACGGGTGACATGGGAAAATGGACATGTGACAGCGGTTTGCGTTACAACACGTGTCAACACATGTCAACAAGACCTTTACTTCAGTAAGCACAAACGGAGTCTATTGATTGACGGACGGACTCACTACCAAAAAGACCACACCCATATGTTCAGAATACTGTTATTCCGAAAGTTTTACTCACATAATTTCATAAATGTTGTGATAGGATGTAGGCGATCTCTTTAGGCCGTATCATTTCAAATTCAGTTTACAAAAAAAAAATATCGTCTACGTATCCCCATAACATATTTCCCCGCTTGAACAGCTTTTATATGTAGTTTTGCTGATAAATCAGATTAGCTATTCAAAGTTATAATTATATTCAACGTTGGATCGAATGCTAATTCAAGTGATTCGTGGAATAAGAAACTTCAAGTGAACGCTCGATACGTTTGAGTATTATTATTATTACTCGTTTGTATATAATTATGCAAATGTTTCTGCGTTGATGCAGCCGATTTTCCTGGCTCTGTTAGAAACAAATGACCGCCAATTTCAGGTGATTGAAGGCTAAGTGTCGATCCCACAATTGCCGCTGGAAATTTACTCGATGTAAGACCAAAGTGAATTGTTTCGACAGTTTACACAAAAAGATGCACCCTGTTTACTTTCACAGACTGCTGCACGAACGTTATTTAAACTATTCACACATTATGCATTTCGATATTTAAAAACGACATCATGATGCTTGACCGGACGACTTACTCTTTTAATAAGTAGGCCTATACTACACTGTACTGTACTGTACTGTACTGCACTGTACTGTACTGTACTGTACTGTACTGTACTGCACTGTACTGCACTGTTAATTCCTCACATTTGGTATGCGATACAACAACACTTGTCTTAGTATTACTCTTGACGAAGTTACTGTTGAGTGGTCAATATTAGGTTGCAATGTATACATTAAAAGTTACAATAACAATATAACTGACCGCAAACCTAAGTTGTTCTGCTTATGCAGACAACAGAAATACAATAAACCACTAATTAATACAATAAACCACTACTTCACACGCGAAACACAAAATAAGCAAGTACACATGAAGCCATTCGTTTATAAATTAAATTGCCAGTTCGTACTATAAGCGTCTATAGTTCGCATACAAAACCACTAGTTCATTCACGAAGTTCATTCACTATTCCATGCATGAAGTCACAAATTTATACAATAATCAACCGATTCATGCATCAAACCACAAGATCCTACATGAACCCAATACTTCATACATGAACCAACTAGTTCATATATTATGCCAATAGTTAAAACATTAAGCCACTCGATCAAGAGGACATCTGCACAACCGTTTCGACACTTCTTCCTAAAAGTGAGTCATTCTTCCCAACAAGACACGCAGCCATTCAATCAGCATAGGAAGCGAAGACATTCTATTCTATTATATACGTCAAAGACATCGGAGAGGCTTGCAGTAGCGATAAGTCCTGGGGAGATGTTTGAGTAATTACACCAGACAGCGTGGTATATGTATCGTCTGGTTCCTTCAACACGTGTCACAGGTACGGTGCCTGTTCAGAAGACTCTTTGATCCCGAAGTCGATGCAGTGTAAACTCGCAGATTTGATATAAGAATATATCTACATTCCGTTCAAAACACCAATTTAACAATGCAACAACTGCACTCAGAAGAAACAAATTATGTTAATAGAAATGCGAATATTCCTGGGAGAAAACAAGCAATGTTTTGGTTTGTAGTTAGATGACAATGATACACAAATATAAGATCGCATGCATGTCATCTTTTCATTGGAATACGTAGCGTGACAGCAAGCAGCAACGTGTTTGCATTACTCGTTATACAGGTGGGCGCTGTGGCGTAGTTATTAGAACATCGTGTACTCTCAATCGTAATAATCCGGTTTCGAATCCTCTTGCTCTCGTTTCTAAACTCGGGCAAGTTTATTCACTCTACGTTGCTTCAGTTAATGCAATGGTATATATGCGTATTACCAGTGGCGACTATTTGTGTACTAAATATGTTTGCGCAATAATCGCAGCAAGCCTGAATGTTTTTCAGACACGATGATATGGTCTTCTAATACACAGTCTGCCAGGGGTGAAATGAAAAGTGCTTAGCAGTCCTAAGAATTTTAGATACAACGCTATAAAGACTTTACGTTTCACATCACATCAAATTAATGTAAATACCGTCAAATTGCTCCATCATCAGACCGCAACGTCCGTTGTGCAGGACAAACATTCGTAGAGTAAACATAAAGAAAAAATAAATTGACATCACGTCTAGATGTATTCGTGGCACAAGTTCTCAGAAATACCAATGACATCACGCAGTAATTTAAAATCGACACATTAAATAATACTCCATACACAGTACGTACCTGATATAACATATCACATATAAGAGCACGGAACCATTTGTTTCCAAAGTAATGAAAGCGTGGTCCATCATCGGGCTTTATCGCGGACGCACCAACAAAAATTGCGTTGTTTTCAAATAAAACATGGCTTTCTTATAAACAGACTGCCACAGTCTTACTATATATGTGATTTAGGGCAGACATTTTACAATCATGTTGTAATCAAATGTGTTAGCTGAGCGCGCGCGCACGCACACACACGCACGCACGCACGCACGCACACACACACCCACGCACCCACGCACACACACACACACACACACACACACACACACACACACACACACACACACACACACACACACACACACACACACACACACACACACACACACACACACACACACACACACACACACACACACACACACACACACACACACACACACACACACACACACACACACACACACACACACACACACACACACACACACACACACACACACAGCAACAACAAATGCACACCCATACAGACACAAAAATAAAAACAAAAAAAATTAAAAACACAAAACACGAAGACACAACAACACATAAACAAACATAACAAAAACAAAAAACCTGCAAAATACAAGCACACAAACAAAAACAAACAAGACATAATTTACAACACGTAACACACAAGACACACACCAAATAACACACAATTCGCATAACATAAACGTTGCAAGCAAATGAGCTCACTCAACATGTTTAATAATAGGTATATTAGTATACACATATAACATTGAAGTTTACAATTACACCTTACTTTGCCCTCGCGTCCTGCAATCGCTATGTGATACCTTTAAACACGCACTACAAAAAATAGGTTAACATACTTTTTTGCTTAAAAACTAAAATGTAAACTATAAATGTCGGTACACGGAAGGCGACAACAACACAGCCGTGACGGTTCCAGAATTCAATATCATAATTACACGTCCGCCTGCAACTAACTCTCCATTTAAGACGGCCTTTGACACGCAACTGGCAAGGTAATGGTAGGTTGCCACCCGCAGAGAAGACCACCAACAGTCCAGCAGGTTGGCGACAAGCCGTGTGTGTGTGTGCGTGTGCGTGTGCGTGTGCGAATGTGTGTGTGCGTGTGCGTACGTGCGTGCGTGAGGGGCGGTGTGTGAGCGTGTGTTTGTTTGTTTTTGTGTGTGTTTACGTGTATGTGCGTGTGTATGAGCGTATATATTATAATATTATATATATATATATATATATATATATAACGATATATTATATATTATATTATATTATGTATTATAACAAAAATATTATATATATATATAATATATATAACATATATATACATATATATTTATATATATAGCTCATGCAAGCGAAAATACACGCACATACAAACACACACAAACAATATAATATTATACAATATATATATTATATATATGTATAATATATATATATATGTATATATATATATACATATATATATATATATATATATATTACTAATTGCATGTGTTCGCCTTAAAATTATTTACTTTTGATGAAAGTTAGTCAATATTTATTATGTAGTTATTCTTATAACACACGCTTCTTCATGAATTCTTAAACACGTGGTACATGATATTTCCTCAAATGTCTTTAATTGTAGATGATGTTTAGTTAAACCCATGTAGTAGTAACACAAACCCTATTGTAACACGTTTATACACGAGTTGTGAATATTATTTTGTAATTTATTTAAAATTCGTGTTGTATTTATTCAGTTTTTTGTTTTGAGAAGGGCATAGCAACATATAAGTCTATGACTTTAACTATGTCCTTTCACCAGCAGGAGCAGCTGCAGCAGCTGCAGCAGCAGCAGCAGCAGCAGCAACAGCAGCAGCAACAGCAGCAGAAGCAGAAGCAGCAGCAGAAGCAGCAGGAGCAGCAACAGCAGCAGAAGCAGAAGCAGCAGAAGCAGCAGCAGCAACAGCAGCAGCAACAGCAGCAGAAGCAGAAGCAGCAGCAGCTGCAGCAGAAGCAGCAGCAGCAGCAACAGCAGCAGCAGCAGCAGCAGAAGCAGCAGCAGCAGCAGCAGCAGCAGCAGCATACAATACTGTGCATGTATTATGTAGTTGTTGTTGAATACATTTTCATTCAGTCATTCCTAAACTACTAATTTCTCTCTTTTGATCCACTAACTCATATTAATGCAGTAGTCACGGTACGTTCTAAACAAATATTTTTTATGAAGAATGCTAAGTGTGCTGCGTGCATTTTTAAAAATAAAATAGTTGCATTTTAAGTAGCACCAACAATACTAAGTGTGCTGCGTGCATTTTTAAAAATAAAATAGTTGCATTTTAAGTAGCACCAACAATACGTTTGGGATTAATTCAGATCACAACATTAGGAATACAGTAGCGGAGCTTCCGATACAGCTATTGAACTTAGATAGGTAACTACGATGTTTGGTGCAGTGTTAAGAGTCTTCCTGTGAGGATGTCATTGTCCGGAAAGCAATGTAGATACGGACACAACTCTAAGTGAAGACGCAACGAGTAGAAAAAAACTCGGATAGACCCAGTGGCATAAGGTGAGTATACAACTTATATCAATAACATAACACTCATTGTCTAGCAATGCAAATCTGCAACCACACACAGCGCTAAGATTTACCTGTGGACGGTTAACACATGAATCTAGCCACAACAATTATTTCACCCGTTATATGGCAACAAAGCAGTTTCGCTTCCTGGGACATGGGCAAAGTACACAATGATGTGCACCTTCGTGCCATTTTATTCGTTTTCTACACTTGAGGTATCGCCAGCGATACTGATTCACGCGTCATCTAATCTCCACGAACGCCATACCACAAGTGTTATCGGAATCATTCTAAGTGACATCACTTGAATGCGTACGCCAGACCCAATACCCCTATCCAATCCAGAATATAAAGCTGCGACCTATCGAGCGCATTGCGCTAGTGCCTCCGTAATAGGATTACAAAATGAACAACTCCCGTGTTTGTACCGTGCACGCGTTATCGCGTATCGAAGGTTCATCGGTGCAAGTCTACTTTACACTCATTATCGACGTTTCTGTAATGTCTGAAAGTGGTGACGAGGTTTCGTTCGTTTGTGCGGACGAGTTTGCAGATAACAACGATTGTGCAGGAGACATCGCGTGTTTACGACCGTCTAATTTTGACATTGTGACAAACAAAAATGTTTGTATATCGTGTTTCTGCGGCAAACACCTGCTGCTGACGCGTGCTTTTTGTGGGTATTACGAAATTAGGTATGGAAACGTCACCTTCGGGAGACAGAGATCCCACGGCTTTGAGCAAAACATGCAGTCTGTTGATTAAATCCGTCTACCAGCCACATAGAACGTCCTGGTCATTTGTAATAAGGACTATATTTCTGTGATTTTTCACCAAACATCACTCACTCAACTGACATCACGTATTCAAATCAATATCTACATGCCTAACCTAAACGCTTCTAAGAAGCGCAGTAGCAAAAAGTTGACGGAATACTATACCACAAAAGAAAATGCACCGATGCTTTATCCATGTTCTTATGCAAGGCATCGTTTTAAGTAAGTAAGTGTTAAGTAAGTAAGTAATCCTTACAAACACAGGTACAACAATACTCGAAATCGTTGATTGACACATTGAAAATGCAACAGGTGATAATGCGTTCAATTCTATGCCGGATGTAGCTCCGAATAAACAAACACGTATGCCAACATCAGTAGGTTTGCAACGCTCCAAATTTAAGAAGCAAAACAAGAACTTTGAACAATACTAGGGCATACAAATAAATTACTAATTTTTAGTAAATTACACCCACCGTGTGCGCACAGTGTAACTATATTCCAGACCCGAGGCTCCACTAAAAAAACTACATTTAAATTGAAAGCCTATGGTAACGTGACCACAATTTTGGCTAAAGTAATCAATAAAACAGTTACAAAATATTACCGGTTATGCATTTTATTGTCTACGTACTACATCTTTCACAATAATTAAATTACGGGAACACTCAAACTGAGGCATTTACTAAAGAGGATTCCAACTGTGCACACACGTGTGCGTGTGGTCAGTGAACTAAAATGTATTTAACGATTTGTTTACACAATCTAGAGGAAATGAGAGAAATCACGTGTGAAAATTGTGAATTTTCTCAAATCAATTGATGCATTCAATCAACTACAGACAAATAAAATAATCGTTATAATCAAACGAACTTTTTTTAAACTTTTTTTCTAACAGTTTATATATGTCAGTGAAATGAAACAATGAAAAAGTAATGTATTACTTTTTACATGACGCATTTTTGTGTAGTGTCTAGTATACGTCACCAAACTATGAATTTGATCGTGACATTTTTGATGACCCTACTTGTTGAATAATGGACCATAATTTATAACAATATCAATCATTATATATATATGTGAATATATATATATATAAATATATATACATATATATATACATATATTATATATATAATGATAGATATTGTTATAAATATATATATATATATATATATATACAGTTTGAATAGCTATTGTTGTTGTGCACTTGTTGTGCTTTTAATAAGTCAAACCTCAGATATATATACATTGCATATACATATATATATATATATATATATATACATACCTGTGTGTGTGTGTGTGTGTGTGTGTGTGTGTGTGTGTGTGTGTGTGTGTGTGTGTGTGTGTGTGTGTGTGTGTGTGTGTGTGTGTGTGTGTGTGTGTGTGTAACGCATTGTTTGGAAACGTTGATTTGGAGTGAACATATTTTGAGCCAAAATGTAAATATATAGTACAGCAAACAAACCATATAGAGCGACAGGAAAAGAAGATGAGGGAACGATCGAACAGAATAGAGTTACATTTTGTTTACCTAAGTAGCACAATAATCACACATGTTTCCTGATATATTAGCGCTGTGAATGGTTGTGAATATTCAATATGGGGTCGGTCTGTGATCCGTGTGAAGTGTGTAACGAAAAAACTCTCGCACATGCGCATGCACCCAAGCGCACGGTGTGCAGCAGAATATCATTCACACACACACACACACACACACACACACACACACACACACACACACACACACACACACACACACACACACACACACACACACACACACACACACGCACAAAGAAACACATACAAAATCAGCACGAACAAAGGCAATTACTTCGGCGGTGCCGCTGAACAACAAGTCGCAGTAATGGAGACGAAGGCCGCAGAAAAAGAAGAATAAAAACGAATGAGCCGACAGGAGAGAATGTGGGGTATATCCCGTTATCCTGTTAAATAAACAGTAGCGGACCAAACTGTCTGTGCCGTGTCGTTCACCGCAATCCGATTCTTCAAGTCTCAGGAGAACGACCAATTTGCGAGTTAAAGCAGAAACGCGATCTGATGCGGGGTAGACTCGAAGGCATCGTCATTGCGCCGAACAGCTTCAGTATTGTCAAAAGTGCCGGGTCTTGACACGATATTTGACAGGTTGATATCTTTCTGCTTTACACCTTACGGGACAGACATGTTTGGTGACGCCGGAGGCCATTGATAAAGGTGGTCAAGACTCGTCACTCGTGAGATGAAATACGGAACCATTACTAGATCTACCTACTGTTGCACGCTGGACGACGGAGGCTGTTGTAGAATATACGATATGGAGGAAGCGGAAATATGTGCAGAGATTGAAGACGTCCGTCATTTGGGAAGAAGTCAAAATCACAAGAGCGAATGAAGAAGCAATTATACGTCGAACCTAACCGAACAAAGTAGTGACAGTAATAGAAACTTTCATTATCAGGCAGGTGTGTGGACATGGAAAACAATTCCTGGTTCGGGTTATCTTGCTCCCAATTTATAACTGTCCTTAATTAACGACTAATTAATCAGATGATCGTATAAATTGTTCCGCAATGTGCCACTTGATAACAAATTGCTCGTAGTCGCCACAGACATATCGAAAATTAATAATAAAACATGATTGTAATTTTAATAAGAATATTAAAAAACGATATGCATGCATGATTTAAATGAAACCACAATGTCATATATACAATCATATTATAGAAATCACCGATCAGGGAATTAGTACTTTTAATGTTGGGATTGATTGATAATACCAGTTCGTTACTAACGTATGCAATACATAGCTAAACAAATAAAGCTTTCACCTTATATTTACTACAAATAATATATGCATAACAAAACGCGCAGTTGAGACTCAGTTGATATTTTGGGCTGCAAGTACGAGTATCATTTCAGTTATATATATATATATATATGTATATATATATATGTATATATATATATATATATAATATCACTTTACGTAAGCGAGAGAAAGAAAAACGAAAAGTCGTGCAATTAAGTTCGGTTTGTGAAATTGTAGTTGTGCGTAAGCATAATATATAGCGCGGACAGCTGTAGTATTGTGGTTCTCCACTGTTGTCTTGCATTACGTGAGCTACATTAAACCGACACGTTACAATTAAATAATACAATCTACAGTGTTAATGTTGCTGTTACTCGCGATGTCTGGTATGTGGTGCCAGCAGTATTGGAGCTGCGATCATCCTCATTAAACATAACGTATGACCGCGTCGGATTCACTCGCTCCTTGTCGGCTAGGGTGAACACCTCGAGGGTGACGAATGAGGTATCTACACTCCGGGCGCCGCCATCGCATACAATATGGCGACGAACTTCACGTCTAGTGGCGCGTCTGTGTGAAATGTGTCGCTAACAGATGCCGCACATATAAACAACCGCTACGCGTGCGTGTGCACGGTGTATCACGGCACCGCTTAGAAGAGTCTTATAATGATATAGGGCCTAATACATAGCTCGTGTTATTCGAAATCAACCCGTTAGTGTATGAGCACAGGGTTTCATTTGCCACGGTGACGTGTGGATCGTTGTGGAAAATACCGTTTTGTGTTTAGTGACTTAGAAGTTGCACAATGTTACGTTGATATATCAGATTACGTGCTATACCAAAAACCATCAACATATTTTTAAAAACATTAATTTAAAAAACTTTTAATATTATCAGCATGGACCATATCTCATTGTAGTAAACGATATTGCGTATACGTAATAAATATAGAAATGGGTCCGTAAGTAAATAACTATCATCCATGTAAAGGCGGAATGTTTCATGTGCCTTAAATGAGTGTCCTTAATTAGACTTTTTTGCTAATATATATACATATATATTCTATCTAGCTTGGTTCCGGTCAAACTTGTTCTTTCCAATATCAATATAAAAGTAAAAATAATATATGATTTTAACAAAGGTACCCTCTCTTTTATTAAGGTGATTGTGCAGAACACTTCGGCAATTCACACACTGCGTATTAAAAAACTTCTAAGTTGCTTCTATATCAAATAATGGAATTGTTTCTGAAAACATCGTAATAATTATTTACCTTTTTGCGGGATTTAAAAACATATGTTAATCGCACTTTTGAATACCGTTCATTAATGAATAATGAAGACGAATTCTCAATTATATGTTCGACGTCATGCACAGTTAAAAAAACACAACAAAATGTTGAAAACAAATGTTTGCCTTTCCTTCACTGTGTTAGCCCATTGCGAATTTAACATAACAATTAAGGAAAGGCTACGTGACGATTCCAATTTTTGAAAATCACTTGAATTAATTCTGGGAACAGTATGAATTGCCATTCCATAACTATATATGCATTTAAAAAGTTGAACAAATAAGCCAACAACGACTATGCTTTACGTACATTTAAAACAACATGAACTTGAAATGAGACGAGCGATAAAATCGCATCTTGGAGGCACTTTAATGGGTAAAGCCAAGGAGTGGTGTCCCCGTTGGTCAAGCGGTGAGCACGCCCAGACTGGCCGGTGACCAGACAACCCGCCGAGTCCGACAAAGGCGATCTCATCGGCGATAAGAAAATTGTGCATTACTGGTTTGTTGTGAATGCAGGAGTCGCCGATAAAGACTCAACGCCAACACATCCCTATCATTACCGCGCCGCCCGTCTCGTTGTTTATGGGCCGCGCGTGAGTTGTGGGGCCCGCTGACGATGGTAGTAGGACTGCCGACGAATCGTGTCTCGCGAAATTATTTGAAATCACAAGAACGTAGCTTGTTGTACTATATGCACAGTTTGAGCAATGTCACATAGCCCATAATCCTCCCGACCTACGTCTTCACATCCTGTTTGTTCATCCTTATACAAGTCCCATGGATCCGCTTTTACCCTATATATATATATATATATATATGTACATATATATATATATATATGTATATATATATATATATATAACACTGTATATAGTATACCTCTACTATGCACATATTTTGTATATTTTATATTTTGAGCCATTGTTATAATTTCATACGTATGCGAAAACACTGTTGCTTATAAATTTATAAATGTATGTAGATATCTAGTAAAATTAGCGTCTATATAAGTATTTTCCTATGGTCAGAAAAATAAGTAGTACCATAATTTCGTTACCAGGCTTTATGTAAAAAAACTGTACTCAACACTCAATGGACGCCCCACATACCTCCAAAATACACATAGTCACTGCTGAGAGGTGTATCTTCGATCCCACGGCGATTACGTGCGTAATTTGCTGCAACTGATAATGATCATTGGTTTGGGAATTGCTGGTGTAAGAAACACATTGCAATGCAGATAATGAAAATTATATGGATAACGTGGACCACAGAGATGAAAGTTGTATTATCTGATGAACTAAAGGAATGGAATTGTGCAAATGGTATAATTATACATTGCATAGAAATTGGTCAATTACATGTATTGCCAAATAATATATACACCTGACAGCATATTTATCCAGGTTCCAAATCCATTATGCTGGATATATATTAATGTTTAATAAACTACGTTTTTTTTTCTAATAGGAGCACGACAATATTACTGTTATTGTTAAAACCATTACACAATTGTTTTGTTTTTATATTTCCTGCACGTTTTGTATACTGTATGATGTTAACATGTTATTGTTCGACTATCTGCTTTATTTGTGAGTTAAAGGTCCTCAATCAGTTGGTTTGCTAATCGCCAATACTGTTATTTTATGACCAGGTGTGTAATGTGTGAATAGCTTAACTAGTGTGCACAGTCTGATTATTAAAAAAATAATGCGTACTTGTTTTTCAATCGTCAAAAAAGATTAATTGTTACATCGGGTATGGCTGGCGAAAGCCAATTGCGCTGTCGACCTCCTGCGCCATTTCGGCCACGTGCTTTACGCGAGATCGGCATACCAAACATACGAACACAGTAACAACATACACGTACTTTGGCGTATCAAGGTGAAGCTTCCAAAGTAGGTGTACGAAGGTGCGTATTACACTACCGCAGTTGGCAACAAGAATGCGTAGCCGCGTATTAATTCAACGAGAATTAGCCAATAATCGCAACAGTGAATAGAACGAGTGCGACATCAGTGATTGACGTCACTGCAAATGGCGAACGTCTAGCTCGACTCGAGTCTAAGAATGAGTCACAGTACCCGCCAGAGATTCAATCAGAGAGTGACAACGAGCATACTATTTGATATATATATATATATATATATATATTGTATTTGATTACACTGGATCATGTAATAAGCTATGTTATTGCAACAATACATATTACGAGAGTAAATGATGTGAAGGTGCAACATGACTAGTAGGCCTAACACTTATTTGGCAGTAGACCCCTTTTGACCGTGCAAGTAACTTAGTAAGGGATCATCCGTAATTTCGTGCAACAAAACATCAAACATAGGGGTATTATATTGGTGAAACAGGTGGGTCAATGAATTATTAAAATATCGTTTTATGACTCGCATTTTGATACTATTACTGCAGAATGGTGTTGATTTGCATCGTATTTGAATTATGCAAAATAATTAATATTTTATGTGACAACCATGATGCCTAGATATGGTCTATGTAATGCATTAGTTGGTATCCTGATACCTTTCAACTGACATATGCCAGCTATTCTTGTGCATTTACCAATGTTTGTATAATATTATATTTTCTTCACGTGCACAATATGTAAAGGATGTTTATCTGATGTCATAAAGTTGGGCGATCTGAATTCTTATATTGTTATGTGCCACATTGCACTCCGTGAATGAGAATGAGAGGGGGCAGAGGAGGGGCTAAAGGGGGTCACCCGGGTCAGACAGACACAGGGAAGATACGTAGTCTGCGACAGGCCAACGTTTGATCGATCAAGGTAATTTCAAATTTATAACAATTAACCACATTTTAATGTGCACATTTGTTTTCATACACATTTTAGTAATACAATTTTGAACATGGAATACGATGTTAACTTCTGCACTTGCATGTTATTCCCACAGTGTATCAACACAGACATATTAAAGCATAGGGCGATGATTGAGAAATTAATTTATAAAATAAATTATTCATTCTTGAAAAAGGAACTGGAAACCATTGTAGAACGCAGGTTGCTCGACATTCGAACGAGTGTGGAGACGTTTGACTAGCTCTGCAGTTGGTGATGGAACAGTGACTAGCTCTGCAGTTGGTGATGGAACAGTGACTAGCTCTGCAGTTGGTGATGGAACAGTGACTAGCTCTGCAGTTGGTGATGGAACAGTGACTAGCTCTGCAGTTGGTGATGGAACAGTGACTAGCTCTGCAGTTGGTGATGGAACAGTGACTAGCTCTGCAGTTGGTGATGGAACAGTGACTAGCTCTGCAGTTGGTGATGGAACAGTGACTAGCTCTGCAGTTGGTGATGGAACAGTGACTAGCTCTGCAGTTGGTGATGGAACAGTGACTAGCTCTGCAGTTGGTGATGGAACGGTGGGTGCCAGGGTCTGGTAGATATGGCATAGGTCTTCATGAAACAACTCTCGACGCTGTGAGACAGGTTCAAGTGTCGAGCATTCTTTAGTGAACTACACCGGTTTGGATATTGATGACATCAACGTATGTGTTCGCTGTCTTCGATGGTACTGCATACCAGCTTCCTGACTTTTTGCTGTACACCCGCTTGTACCTATACCGGAGACAAAGTGACAATTTAGCATTGCTCTGACATGTATGATATTTTTATATGTGATGAAACATTTATCATAAGTCAATAATACATGGTATTTGTTTTCAATTCAACTATAACTTTTAGCAGTGTCCTTGAAGAAATACATTAATTATCCAGCATTGCTACAGTGGTACTTGTTATGTACAACACAAGTTTCTGATGTAGTAATGGTACTGAAAGACATTTTATATTTTTCAACAACAATCTGTTGACACGCTGACTGGCAGTGACTGCAGCGTTTTACTTGTTTACATTTTTTTATGTATTAAGAGGGTTTTTATATATATTTTCCTGCCAGTGCCACATATTATTTTTCGACATTATTCTTTTTATCAATGGTTTATATTTTCACAAATAGTTTACATTACATTTTCATTTCGCATGATGATATTACATGAGCACACATTGTGCGAAATATGAATATATATAAAAAAATTCTTTAATAAAATTTGTTTTTATATATAGTGCACCGTATAGTATTCAGCCCTCCTGATTGCTTAAAGCGCTTTACAGTTTACTCCCCGGTAGACCTAATAACACCATCTCGACTTATGTGAGAAGCATTCAGCCACATTTAAATTAATATGCAAAGGCTATTTGCACAAAAATATCGACTACTGTCTATAGCCAGGTACTCTTTATACAGTTGAGTAAACTGGAGCAACGTAGCATGTAATGTTCAGTTATATATGTATAGTCACTATTTTTGCGAGCATACCAAGCATTGTACAAACTGCAATCGAATTTGATATAATATTGATGTTTTTAACAAAGAATCATAATATAATGATTTTTATGAGTTGTAAACATACAAGGCATGTACAAACTACAACTAGCATTTGATATCACACATACTGTTTTTTTAATAAACAAATTGTAATATAAGTAACTGTTTGTTTTTATATGTACCTGACATTTTTCAACCTCTTCCTAAATAAAAAAAAATTTCTGTTGTTGCGTTGCATTTCATGTGCATGCGATGTGTACGTGATATTACAATTATTACATTGTACATATCAAGTGCAGTGGTTGTACATGTAGTTGTATTGTGGTTTTCTTTATTTTGTAGTCGATCACATCATAAGAGTTTCAATAAATTGTTTTTACTTGACATTGTTTTATTTTAATTCATATGTGTTTCTAACAATAATATGCAATTTAACGAGGGCACCCACTACTGCAAAATCTTCATGTCATGCAGACAAACAAGTTAAATGTAAACCTTGCACCAATGCAGGAATAGCTTACGATGTGATGCTGCAAGACTAATGATTTCTGGATACATACATATTAAATCGATGAAAAGTCCTTTACATTTTTTTCATAACACCAGTTCAAGTTGGCACCAACGTTTAGAACATTTCATTTATACACCCAACATGCATGTCAATTTTAATAACAACAATTTTGTGTTAATTAGTAATTTTAATTTCAACTCCCGTTTCACAGTTTGTGCTACTTACTACCAGAAAATAATATACTGCACGATCATTCCTGGTAGACAGTTTAATTTTACACCTATATTAGTACACTTTATTCATCGAGACGTCCGGTATATACTGGAACTTAAATGTGCCTCCAAAGGTCGAGTTTGTTGGCTCCTCTCATTTCAAGTTAATTTTGAAGAAAAAACACCTGCATAATACGTGCTAGTACGTTGAACGTGTCATGTACTGATGGTACAACCACCAGACAAGCTGCTAACTTATTTAGTTCTTGACCCAGAATCAATTCAAGTGATCCTCAAAATAGGAATACTCATGTGAATGCAGGATGCGATTAGCAGCAGCTTTAAAGACAATTTATTATTTTTGTTCTAATATCCCATGAACTTTCACCACATTACAAATTTGCTCTACACAGATCGATTTCTATAACAGTATTTGCAACGTTACGAATATCACTATATTCCATTAGCAGAAACACCATGTTGTGCTACGTGAGAACAATAACCAACTATTGGTTGAGATTACCTTTCCCGCTTTTTAAGCGGTGGCAATTCAAAATATGGAAATTGCAAAAAAAAGAAAAAAGTCTTAACATTTTTTCCAACGGCCCAACATTTACCACATTTACCACATTCAGTTTTCATGAGAATATTGAATAATATAAATATATTGAGGTAAGCCACTGGAAAATTTGAGCTATGACAACTACAGATTACAACAAAATTATTTTAGTGAAACTTCTGAACCTAATAGTATTTCGTTAGAGTAGAAGGTGCTATTCGTATGAAATTGAACATACTGAAATCAACATTGAAAATTACGAATGACAATTAAATTATTAAAATAACAAGATATATCGCAAACATCGTACTAACTATATATTTTATTTATACGTACACCATGGGGATATAAACAGGAAGAAGCATACCAGAATCAAACACTGGACATACACGGGTCGTTTTATTTTGTTCCCTTGACATAACAATATATAAGAAGACCAGGGAGTCGGTAGTTTTGTTTACAACTGATTTGGTATGTCAACAGTTTAAGCAACTGACACATTATCCGAAAGGTACACTCTAAAACAAGTTTCATCTCCGCGGAACGGATCTCCACAAACAAAATTACAATTGATAATTAGTCAAGTTTTACTTATAGAAAACGATTCAATAGCCAATTTCAGAAAAAAATTTATTCATAATTGGGCTTAACAAGTCAGCGAATCAATCAATTAGTGAATTAATGAATCAATCAATCAATCTATATATCAACCAATCTATCAATCAAGCAGTCAGTCAGTGTGGAGGTCCTACGGTCGTTTCTTTTATAACAGGTAATTTTGTACTACAAATGCTAACTGATTGAAACGTATGTGAAACGCTTCCCAATACACACTATGTATGTAAAGAATACTTGTTTGATTTACCTTATACGTGTTTGCCTTTGGCCATGCGCACACCGACGCAGTTCGTGTCGACAGTACTAGGATCTGACCTCTGCAGTCGGCGCCATCCTAGAATAAACACGTTCTTAGGTCGACCTGACCCGAGTAGCTAAACGTGGCGGTTGAAGTAAAAAAAGATGAGCAATCCGACGGGACTTGCTTTGGTGTAGTGGTAAGGGATCCAATCCTCTTAATGCCGCGTCGAATTTTGCGCAAGTTTATTCACTCTTGGTTGCTCCAGTTCACTCAGCTGTATGAATGAATACCTGTCGACAGCAACTGGTGGATATTTGTTACGTATGTTTTCCACGTAGCAACTGCAGCGTGGCTGAAAGCTTCCCAGAGAAGTCGAGATGGTGTTCTACCTGTTCTAAGTTCTCCCAGGGGGGAAATGTAGCGCGCTATGAATAAATGGACTGGACTCTGCGCTATATAAGAAGATACTTTTTAAATGCTAACACCGTGAATGTTATTTAAAACAAAATTGACTAATATCTAAAAAGGCGGTTATGCATAATGATATAGGTACAACATTCATGAAATCAGTAAGTCAGATTTCTTTATCCACTATCCACTTGCACCCTATTTTTGTGATGCTCTGAGTGGCAGTTTAGTTAAATATGACCTAGTAACATTGCGATGATTCTGCGGACTCATTTACATTGCGATGACTCTACCGACCCATTTACATTGCGGTGACTCTACCGACCCATTTACATTGCGATGACTCTAAAAAAGGCAAGTTCTTATATAGCGCAGTATCCAGTTCACAGGACTGCTCAAAACGCTTTACATTTTACTCACTGGCAGACCTGTTAAATTGAATACCATCTCGACTTCTCTGGGAAGCATCCAGCCACGCTGAAATTCTTGCGCGAAGACTTCGTACACAGATGTCCACCATTAACTATAGCCAGGTACGCATTGATACAGCTGAGTGAATTGGAGCAACACATAGAACGGACTTACCCAAGGTTCGACACCGCAGCACAGGATTCGAACCCGGGTTCTCTCAGTCGAGATTCCAAAGCTCTAGCCACTGCAGCACTGCGTTATTCTGACACATTCACATTGCAATGACTCTACCGACCCATTCACGTTGCAATGACTCTACCGACCCATTCACGTTGCAATGATTCTACCGACCCATTTGCATTGCGGACTCTACCGACCCATTCACATTGCAATGACTACACCGACCCATTCACATTGCAATGACTCTACCGACCCATTCACATTGCAATGACTCTACCGACCCGTTCACATTGCAATGACTCTACCGACCCATTCACATTGCAATGATTCTACCGACCCATTCACATGGCAATGACTCTACCGACCCAGATAAATGTCATCCACTATATACCTGTGAAATAGCAACAAATGTGGGTTATATCCCGTAGGTATCTCCACAACAACAACAGAAGCAGCAGCAACAGCAGCAGTAACAGCAGCGGCAACAGCAGCAGCAACAAAAGCAGCAACAAAAGCAGCAACAACAACTGTAGCAGCAGCAACAACAACAACATTGAACTAAGCAGCAGCATTATCCCTTACAACCGTCACACTTTATTGCTTTTTGGCAGAACTGTTATAGTGACAACGTCCAACCTTTCCTCTGGAATACCTAAGAACCTTCAAATTATACTATTCAAGAATTTGTGACGTTCACATTTACCAAAATGTCTTCAATTTGTTGTTGAATATCCATTACTGTATGAGAAATAAGCCGAAACAAGTGTAACTGAACAAAACTGCACTAGATGGAACAAGTGCATCGTATTGGATACGACTGGAATACGCCATGGGCGTAACGAACCACATTCAACCGCGGGGGCTGGTGAGAAGTCAAACAATGCAAGGTGTTCGGTGCGACGCCGACAAGGTCCACACAACATGCTAACACACCCTCCAGTGCCAGCGCCAGCGCACTGGGCCATTCCTGACCGGGCCAACCCGGCGACCCTTGCATGGCCTTCTACGCGAGTTGTGCCTGGCCGCGACTCCTACAGTTTTCAGACGGAGGAGACACGAAGAAGACTGCTGAAGCAATCTACGTCTGATTAACACTTAGCCCGAGGCCTGATCAGTCGACAATGTTCACGTGCAACCATGCATGACTGATTAATATAGATCCGCTCCTCCCAGCAAACAAAACTCACCCACAGACAGATGGTAAAATTGTAATCGACATTTGACGATTTGTAGCTCACTGACATCGCCGATCCATCAAATTCGGTACAATACAACAAACCGCTAAGCCGCTTGTCTGTGCATAATAAAGGCACAATTCTTTGGCCGTTTGCAACCTGATCGCGCACGGCGTAAGCACGAACACCGCATGCACGGAAGAAATATGAAACCAACGTTGTTTGTTCTTCGTCTGTTATAATATTCATAATATTAAACCAAACAATGTTTAAGGTACACTGCCCGACACACTGCTTTTATTGACCCCGAAACATTGTCCGATATTTGAATTTTGCACCCACCACACGTTTAAATTGTAAACGAAACATTCAAAACGTAAAATAAGCAATATTACTGGGGCAAGCGCGGCTAACCGCAAGTTCTGGCAATCGCTCTTTTGAGAGACTCGTTGACACAGTTCAGCGAAAGTCCTGCTAACAACTGCCACCCGAGCCGCTTGAAAACATGACTCCTAATAACGGAACGAACAATGTCACTATATGTTGAGTTTACAATATTGCTTTCCTCTATACTATAGTCCTCTATTTTCTTCTTCAGTTGATCCATCTTCACAATGCACTCGTTCTCCATCCCGACCTCTAACACTCATTCTCTACTACTCTCCATCCCATAATAACGCTCTCTCACCTTAGTCGAAGTCTCCTTCTCCTTCTACCCTCGACTTCGAGGGCATCTGCTCTTTTCGAAAGTCGGGCCCCATCAGTGATTGGTTCTATGTTCTCAACTTTATCGTATGAGATATGGTAGGAGCACAACGACTACGGGAAGTTTTCAGCCACGTTTTTATTAGTGCACGAAGTTAACTGGTGGTAATTTTTGGAACTGGGTAACGAAGCGTAAACTAAGTTAATAATAGTACAAAAAATGTCCGTCCCCTAACGGGAAAGTGGGTAGTTCATACGTGACAGTTATGATAGCAATATTTACCAAATGTTACAAAACACACTGCATTCTTACATAAACACCATAACGTGCTCGCGTAGGTATGCGATGGTTTCAACGTACGTAAAAAGTAGACAACCGCGTCACGCATGTGCAACGAGACTCGTTGTATATTCAAAACTAAGAAGGTCGCAGATAAAGTGATGTTCGTGTCCGTCGATAGGCCCTAGTCTGCACTATCACAGTGCAGAATTGTCAAATAATATTCATATGCTAGACAATAGGCGTAAGCCTATTGTCTCAGCATCTATTGCATGGTGCCAAGCATCCTAGGCCATGACGCAGGGGCCGGATTCCCAAAGTATTTTCCGCGAAATGCATGGAAGGGCCTGCAGATCACCACAGCCTGCTCAAAGCGCGGTAGCGCAGCGGTAAGGGCTTCGGACTCTCGACTGAGAGAATCCAGGTTTGAATCCTGTGTGGCGGTGTCGAACCTTGGGCAAGTTCGTTTACTCTACATTGGTTCAGTTCATTCAGCTGGATGAATGAGTACCTGGCTATAGGCAGTGGTGGATATTTGTGTACGAAAAGTCTTTGCGCATTAATTGCAGTGTGGCTGAATGCTTCCCACATACGTCGAGATGGTGTTTGATTGAACAGGTCTGCTATGGAGTAAAGTGTAAAGCGCTTTGAGCAGTCCTGAAGACTGGATACTGCGCTATATAAGAACTTACCTTTTTTCTTTTTTTCAAAGAAAAAATTATCAGCTTCAGTCTGCCAGGAGAATGCAGAGGATCAATCCAATACACTAAACATCTATAGTCGCTTCGACGATAGCACGAACATAACCCCTCACACCAATGTCTCAAAGCCTGGAGAACGTGCTGAGAAGTTCGTCTCAGAGACATTTGATGATGCCACCCGTTACCTCCTCCAACGAATGATCAGCCACCGAGACAAACCAGGCACTTACATCAAAATTCTGTTTGTAGACTACAAGTCTGCAGTCAACACGATTAGCCCGGTCATTCGACATGACAAACTGCACAGCATGAATGTTCCTATTGTACTAAATTGCTGGATCTTCAACTTCCTTGTTGATAGGCCTCAGTATGCCACTGTTAGTGGGGCTAGATCGGATACGTCAATCCTGTCCTCTGGCCCGAAGGCTGTCCTCTCTTCAGTACGATTGTGCCGCTCGGTGTTCTGTAGTTGTCAAAATAAAGTATGCAGATGACCCTGTATGCTGTGGACTGATCTTAGGTGGTGATAAAGATGACTACAGACTAGAAATGTCCTCGTTTGAGAGCTGGAGCAATCAACAGTAACTGTGTATAAACAAAAACAAAATCAAAGTGCTCATCGTTGACTTCAGGAAGGGAAAGAAAGAACATGCTCCAGTACAACTAGACACAGAAATCTTTGAAGCAGTCAACAGTTTTGTCTACTTTGACACTACAACCACATGTGATCTTAACTGGTCTGATCAATGTGTCTCGACACAGAACAAATGTCAGCAAACATGTACTTCATGAGGCAACTCAAGAAGTTTAATTTCAACAGTAACATTCTTATGCTGTTCTATAGGGCAGTAGTAGGGAGCACACTTAGTCTTTGGACTCATGAATTAGTATATTGGACTCTTAGTGAAAGACAGGAAGAAACGAAACTAGAGAGGATCGTCTTCATAGCAGACTATATTATCGGCTCATTTCCCCCTCCTTAGAACCACTATACATGGAGCGAAACTTATAAAAGACAAAAACAAGACAATCACGGGTGATGAATCTCATCGAATGAATCACTTTCCCTAATTACTGCCCTCAGCGAAGCGCCGCAGCTTGGTATATGCCAGAACAGAGACACACAAAAGGACATTCTCACATAGTGAAATTTCTCTTTGCAACAGTCAGTGATTCCTTAGACACTTGTGATACCAGCCGGTATTTGTCATCTGAATATGTGTATGTATGTTTTCATACATGTTGTAATACTTCATTTTTCCATCACTCGTCCATTCGTCACTCACACCCTCATGTCTCATATCTCATCCAACCACCCATCACTTGTTCACCGTCATTTTTCTGAAATGCTTATGATTACCTGTGTTGATATGTGATGTATGTGTATTGGCACAATTGGTTAATTTTCTCATACAATTAATGGCAGCCTGTTGTAAAAAGAATTCTTCTTTCAAGAAACAATAAAGATTATGTTATGTTATGTTCCTGCAATTATTAAGTGACGTTTTATGCTTGACGCGGTCATTACGTTTTACGTTCCGAACAATGGATTTATTTTATAAAATGTGAGAAATCTTTATGTACATATGGGGTATTTTAAAATAAAATAGAGCCCATACGTTACACTCGTGAGGTCGTAGATTAATCTCTGAAGTTTGGTGCCCGAGGAGCAAATCGTTTAAGAGGAAACCGTTATCATACATACGTACATTTGCTCGATTATAGTATAAGAATCATGGCAACTGCAACACATCGTGTGCGTGTGACTCTGTGCTCTTGAGTGTATTTTGTACCATCTGTTTTATCTACAAGATTAAATGCGCGATGCATCAACGAAGAAACTAGTTTGTATACGCATCCCGATGTCTGTCTACGCATTTATATTAAATTTCATGTCACGCACATGTTACTAAACCGAATGAATTATAGCCCGTGGCGTTGGGTAAGGTGAGACCTTTCTGACGGTCGCCTGGTTCGTCTTTACGACGTCTACAACTCGATCAATATAGTGGAATTGTAACACGCGAAGCAAAACTTATTATATTGATCACACGTCAACGTTTTGCAAAGCTGTCAAGTACACCATCCAAGATGCCTTCAATTTATAATATCATATTGATTACTAATGACACTCGACAGACAATAGTGGAGTTCGCCCTGATGAAATCGTGTCGAACGTCGTAAAGTAGACCAAACTGGGCGGGAATGCTGAATGATTTATTTTTACTTAAGTTCGCTAGTAATTTAACTAACTCTCGCGAGCCAGAGGCGCAACTAAGAATGCGATCAATTGGACACAAGGGATGATTCCTTCATTTGATCTTCAAATGTTCCCATATTTATGTCACGCCAGAACTATAAATTCGTATGTGTATATCGCTTATGTCTGCTGAATAATATTTCGCGGTATATACATCAGCACTTCACAATATAGTTAGTCTGTTTGCTCACTCGTCAGTAACAACACTGGGATGTTTACGATTGGATTGATACAAGTGAGTGGCGTGCGATGGTTACTTTGTTTGTGTATCGTGTTTGTACGGTACACATTCCTAACAAAGAAATCCAAATCGCAATCATATAAATCTTTCACTAGTGCATGACTGCGATTTACTGGCGTTCTCTTTCAGTGCAAACGTTTTGCAGAAATTAGTGAAAATATCGACAACGAAAAGTAATACACTATATAACATACAAGACGAAAAGATCAGTATAAAACAAAAACTGTTATATTGTACTATGAAGAGATGTTGTTTTTAATTGAATATTTCGAAAACACTTCCTTGAGTGTTCTTTCACTGACGAAAATGAAGATTTGTTTAAGCAAGATTTTGTATGAACAATGTCGTAACGTTTGTATTATTGACATAACTATATACATGCGTGGGCGAGGATAACATGGACGCACCAATGGGTGTGCGTGTGATACATTGCGCGCGCGCGTGTGTGCGTGCATTTATGCGATTGCGTGTATACGTGCGTGTGCATGGGGTGGGCGCATACGGGTGCGTGCGGCCGTGCGTTTGTGCCGTTGGGTAATGTACTAACGGTTGTGCGTTATTATGAGTACAAATATGCATTCTACTATGGTATATTAAAGGGAGCCGGTCACTTCCTCTACCCGGTATTAGCGGGCATAGTAATTTGTAACAGGAAGTCTACTGTGTAGAACATGGGAAAATGGAACATCGGTGAACATCAAAGGGTATTGCAGTTAACTCAGCCCGACTCGGCCGTATCGCCAATAAAGCTCCTTTTGAAACTGGATGTTTTGTTTACTGTTTGACGTACTCCGAGGTCGAACCTTTCAAATCGCGAGCGTCGATAAGGGCTTACTACACACCATTTGGCAAGCAGTAAACCTTCAACATAGTTAGTATAGTCTTAAGAACATTATTAAATAAATAAATAAATAACTAACTGGGAACACACACAAACATGAGTTTTGTTGGCGCGAGAACCGCTCTCAGCGTGCGGTCAGTCTACGTAATTGTTTATCAGCACTAGATCTGCAGCCCACCGCCGTCGTTCACTGTTCCGTCGTGCGACATCGCCGCCCGTCTATTGCGCTGATCCAATCCTAATCGCTTGTTGTGGTCATCCCTTTATCGCCTCGACACAATGTTGACTCGCGCGACGCGACGCAGTTGTGAAAGGATTAAACGACGTCAAGTGACCGGAGACATCGCGTGTAACGATAGTGGTCGTGTCCACGATGTCTGCACCGGCGATAGAACGAGCGTAGTTCCGTGTCAATCGTAGGCGCATGCTAGAACTTACCAGAAGTACGCGTTGTATCTAAAGTGATTTGCGTTAATAATACGTCGAAATTTAGTATATTAATTTTATTAATATTAATTGATATTTGCACAGTGGCGCCGTGCGAAGAGCACCAGAAGATCGACCGAAAGAACCAGGGTTCCAATCCTGTACTGCCGAGTCGAACTTTGGACAAGTTCGTTCACTCCAACTCACGTTGCTCCAGTTAACTTAGCTTTATGGATGAGTACCTGGCTATAGGCAGTGGTGGTATTTATATATGAATAATATTCCCGCAATAATTGCAGCGTGCTGAATCTTCCCAGAGAAATCGAGATCATGTTCGATTGAACAGGTCTGCCAGGGAGTAAAGGGTGAAACTGCGCTTTGAGCAGTTCTAAGGACTGGATTCTACGCTCTATAAGAACTTACCTTTTAATTTTTTTATGAATACATAATATATACATAATATAGTAATTTGTATAGTTATTTGCAAATTACTAAAAAACGACAAGAAAAGGAACACCCACAACCACACACACACACACACACACATCCACCCACCCACCCACACACACACACACACACACACACGCACGCACGCACGCACGCACGCACGCACGCACGCACGCACACACACACACACCACATACACACACAAACACACACACACACACACACACACACACACACACACACACACACACACACACACACACACACACTCACATTAAAACTCGGCACGTTTGACACGGCAGGATAAGTCACAAAATCAAAGGAGCAGGTCACGTTGTTAAGTGTGCTTGCTCTCGCGTGCGTGTACACTGAAAGGCCTACTTCTAGTACTTTTGGCACGTGTGTGTGTCCGGTGGATGTGGTGCTACGTGTCATGTTGATGTAACAGTTCGTGTAAAATTGATGTGGTCGCTCGTGCCCGGTCGAATTGGTTGTTCGTGTTTGGTTTATAAGATTGTTCCTCTCCAGAGGATGGGTTCTTTCATGTCAAGTGGATTTATTGGTTCATGTCAGGCGGATGTGACTGTTCGTGTTAGGTTGACGTTGTTGTTCATGTCCGCAAGATGTGGTGGTCTGTGTCCGTTAGATGTGGTGTTCGTGCCAGATGGATGCAACGGTTAGTAACTGTTTAATGTGGTGTTTGTGGCAAACGGATGCAATAGTTCGTGTCATTTGGATATGGTGGCTCGCGTCAGGTAGATGCGATCACGATGGTTCATGTCAGGGCCGGTGGTGTGAGACTTATTATCGACATATCAAAGCGTGGTACTCCTTGGCGTAATGTTTACAACATCTAGCTCTTCTTCTTGTTCGATACATCTTGTTGCTGTCCAATGCTTGGACAGTCTCGTGTATTCAGCGTTGCATCAACAGTTCACGCAGCTCCACAAATCAGCACCTTTTATTTTCTGACATTGGTGGATATAAATGAGATTGCAAACAATGCCATATAATGATTAATGCAAAAATTGTCATTCGTAGTATAGTATACCGTTTTTAGGCAGAATCATGGCCATAGTGTGATCAAGAGATCAATATTCCAAATTACTAAAGGAAATTATTTGGGTGCAATTGTGCATTTAAAAGTGTAATTAAAACTAACCATTTGCAATTACAATTACGAATATTATGCCAGTAGCTAACTAGAAACACTTTGTTGAAGACGCAACATTTAAGTTGTATGGACAATGCCATTTTCATAAAAAAGCGCAATAAACTCATACGTTGTGGCCGATCGTTTGTTAGCATTTGTAGTTATATGTTTTCAGCTGACGTTGCCACTTTCAATTATTCACTATGTTGTGTGTATAATGAAATTAAAGGAAATTTATTTCAATAACAACAACAAAAACAACAGCAACAATAACAAACAGCAAAAGTAGCAAATATTGAAATCATAGAAGTGACCAATAGTCGAAAAGGGCAAGAAGAAGTGTAATACTTGTAACTAACCTGTTACAGATGATTATATTTACATTATCCTATAGCCAGTGCAGCAGTTTACGACGTAAATAATCGCCGAATTTGCTCTGTTGATGCAACTTGTATTTTTATATATAAGGCATCGTGCACCGTACGACGGTGTCGAACCTTGGGCAAGTTCGTTTACTCTACATTGATTCAGTTCACTCAGCTGGATGAATGAGTACCTGGCTATAGACGTCGAGATGGTGTTCGATTGAACAGGTCTGCCAGGGAGTAAAGTGTAAAGCGCTTTGAGCAGTCGTGAGAACTGGATACTGCGCTGTATAAGAACTGACCTTTACCTTTACAATACTAGTCACACTCACTGAACCTCTTCTTTTATCATCAACGGTTTCACAGAAACGCCACTCCAGAATCATAATTCATCAAAAGTTCTTAGGTTACATGCACAATCCATTAGAAAGCGATCAGCGATTGTTGGCGGACTATCAGCAACAGACGATAGGTGACCATGGAATTCTGTGTTCCAATCAGATTACAGTCCACACCGAGCACCGCCTCTTCCAAACGTTTCTTTTCGTCTTTGTGTTGGATATCAACCGCCTACGTGGACATGATGTACATCCTGGAACATATACTGGTTGCGATGTTGTCTCTGAACAGTCATATTTCAGTGTAGTAAACGAGACGAAGATACTTACGATTTTGTCATTATCATCGTCGTCAGCATCGTCGTCGGCATCCTCATCCTGCAGCAGCAGCAGCAGCAGCAGCACCAGCAGCGGCAGCAGCAGCAGCAGCATCAAAGACAACGACAGTAGCATACTCAACACATATTTGTTATTATTTGTTAATAACGTAGACACTACACGCTCAACCATTATTCAACAAAAACATTGAATTATATATTGAATCACCATTGTACAGTGTAGGCTGACTGAATAGCGGAATTACTTAATTGACTGAGGAAATGATAAACATACGGACTGACTGACTAACTGACTGGGTGGTTGCCTGACTGACTGACTGACTGACTGACTGATTGACTGACTGACTAACTGACTGACTGACTGACTGACTGACTGACTGACTGACTGACTGACTGACTGACTGACTGACTGACTGACTGACTGACTGACTGACTGACTGACTGATTAACCAACCAATTGTCTGACCGACATAACAAGCGATTGACTGACCTGTACTGATTGGATGGCAGACAAACTGACTGACTGGTTGACTGGACGACTGAAGAACTGAAAGACTTAAAGACTTAGGTACCGATAGGACTGTTGGTTCGACTAACTAACGTGACTGAAAAACTGATTGACGTGACTGACAAATTGAGTAACGTGACTGACAAACTGATTGACGTGACTGACAAACTGACTGACAAACTGACTGACGTGACTGACAAACTGACTGACGTTACTGACAAACTGACCTACGTGACTGACAAACTGATTGAATGAATCAACGGCTAAATTACTGAAGGGTTCAATGACTTAAGAACTAGTGGACTGAAAGATTGGTATATTGGCGGACTGACGGAATGTAGGACTGATGGAATGACCGACTGAAGGACTTATAGACTTAGAGAATGGACTGATGGACTGATGGACTGATGGGCTGATGGACTGATGGACTGATGGACTGATGGACTGATGGACTGGTGGACCAAAGGATTGAAGGAGTGAAGGATTTCCCTGTATCTTCAAGATTGGTTTACCAGGGCATGAAGTGTAAAGCGCTTTGACAGTCCTAAAGATTGTATAATGTATGTGTGTGTGTATGTGTATGTGTATGTGTATGTGTATGTGTATGTGTGTGTGTGTGTGTGTGTGCGTGCGTGCGTGTGCGCACACATATATATGCATGTATATATATATATCTATAAATATATATATATATATATATAAATACACTTACATATATAAATATATATATATATAAAACTTTCTTTTACCGGCCAAAATTTTGACAGACGGACTGAAGGACGGACGGACTGAAAGATTGGAAATACGACGGATTGAAGAACTGGCGGACTGACGGACTGTCCACCTAATTAAGATTATAAATCATGCAGTTCGGCATGTCGATTCTGATCCTGTCTCTGTTTAACTTATGCCATTCAACAAATAGTCATATAGTTTCAATGTAATGCCCATCTCATTGGGCATTATCAAGATGCGTAACTTGAGTTAAAATTTTCGGAAAAATATTAAAGTTGTCAAATCATGAAGACCAAGCATGGTGCTGTAACATATAATTGATTATACCATTGGTTCTAACGAAAACAGGTGTAGCTATTTCGTGTTTAGTAATACATATTACTGTGCACATTTTGTATTGGTTGTGCACGCGCAAAGGATTAAAACGTGCAGTTCTTCAATTTGTATATGAATGATCGAATCGTTGTTTCTTCATCATGAAATGACGTTTGACTAGCCAACTTTTCATTATTTTAGACGAGGAAGATATAACATAGGGAATATACTGTCGATATCTACTTCCAGTTTACTCTGCACTATGCCTTCGGCGAAGGCGAATGCGATAAGCTACTTTAGTTAATTTCTTTTGAGACGACGCCTACCCACTGTTTAATTAATTCGATCCTATCGTTTGTATATTAAAACTTACTTTTAATTGAAAAGGGCGTGTTTTATCGCCTGACGAGACACAGTTCAGAAAAAGTCGTTAACAGAGCAAATTCCGCGAATACTGCCTTGTTGCTACAGCTGGAACATACACGATGTCCTTGGTATCGCTAAATCTAATAATGCAAGTCATGTTCAGATCTCGAATAATATACCTCAATAGTTAATTAAAAATGGAGTACGCACATTAATTGTCCGTCGAATCCTTCTGAGATTGTGCGCTGAATCTATTATTAATCGTGATTAGTGCCAACGTCATATATACAAGCAAATACAGGTGTATATATTTGGAATTTAGGGGGTCGAGGGGTTGGGTGACCCCGGTAGCTTCCTATTGGTCCAAATATGACAACAGCGTCTTGGACATGCCCCTGTATACAAAAAGGTCAATATTTTCTCAGCACGTATCCCTTGCATGTCCTTGCTATGACATTATTTTGGTGGTATTATCACATTAAGATGGTGTGCTGCTGCTGGTACTGTATCAGTCCACGGAATTAAGACGTTTATTCTCCCGATTGCTCCGAAGTGGCCGACAATAATCGATGTTTCATACAACAAATCCGATAGTACAGTAGCGTTTTGCCGGTATATGCACAAGAGTATTCACCTATATATACCTCTGATGTTATTCGTGTGATTGAAGATACGCGATAATAACGACCGTGTGAATTAACAAATGGGTGCTGAAAATATACGATTTATTTAATCGTGTGTTTTGTTTAAATTAATCAGTGCAAATCACTGGTGACGCACACACACGCATGGGCATACGCACACACTTTGCACGCGCGGATGAATGCATTCGCGCACATGTTGCACAACTACACAGTAATGTTTTCTCTCTAAACAAAATGTGCTATATATACCAACTTTATATCCGTTCGTAAGGAATACGAAACAGCGTTAAGTATTGAAAATATGTGGTGACTACGGAGTTTACGTTAACCGTTGAATCGCGTGCCAACATTTAGTAGCGAACGAAGATGTGTTAGTGCGAATCAGTCATTGCTGTGGACATATAAACGTTCGCAATGACTTGGCTGTTGCATCATTGCATCATGTTTATAGCGCAACACGTTATGGAGGTATCATTTGGTACGTGTGAACATAGAGCAAGTGTCCTTCGGGCTGATTGACAAATACAGTCATCAATGCAAGGCATTTATAAACTGTCATATAACGGTGTAGTTGAAGGACGTGAATCGTTACGTAACCTTAAGTGAACAAGATATTATACGTCTGAATGGAAAAACTATAGACAAAACACTACTGGTTGAAATTTGGAAAACGTAAGATATCTTAGTTTGAAAATGTGATGAAGATGATTGATTCATTACGGTGCTAAAAGAGTCAGTGTTAGTTGAGTTATATTTTTATGTATGGCAGAAGGCGATTAAAATGCAACGGACAATTGTTAATAGCAAAGGGAACGTTTCTTTAAGATAAAGTATGGCATTCAATAGTAAAACAACTGATATATCTGTCTTGTCTACTTTGTGTGTATCGTTGTTGAAAGCATTCGTGGAATATTGACTATATATGTAGTATTATTGAATAGATATAGTATTATTGACTATATACAGTACCTTGTTGTGCATCAAATATTGACCTTTGAGAAGATCAAACTTTCCATGCAATTGTAGTTTCTTCTGTAAAGGTATGCTATACTGCTTTAACCGAACTGATTGTCTGATCATACTGCCGATTAAAAACATGTCTTGACCGTTTACCTCATGGGAGTAATGGATCGGAAAATTATGTCAGTTAGTCGATTGGGTAAAGTTACCGAGAATACATGTTCTTAGATCTTTCTGCCGCACATATAAAGTTACACAGCAACACAGCGAAAGGCGTTTGTCAAGTTCTTTGGTTCTCGCTTGCAAATGCGTTTGTATATCTACACTGCTGATTATATCTGCCACAGCAAGGTATTAGCATATCTGCCGTCTTAACGATGTCGTGCATTATTCGTGTGTTCGAGATCTAAATCCGTACGGCGACCGCCATGTTCCCAGCAATAATTAATGCCCATCCACCATCGATTATTTGACATCCTGAACATGAGATATAATCGAAAACAAACACGGCCGGAGAGCGCCGTCTTTGAGTAGGACACTCGGTGGCGATTATGTCGTTGTCGGCGTCAACAGCCCGGTCCTCTGTCACTTGTGTCAATATCCCCACCTAGAGATACCGATAAGCAAGATAAACTTGTTCGAATCACGGCTTGTTGTAATCTCCGGGAAGGCTTTCCGGCGTTGTACGATGATCGGAGGAAGCTTATAGATCCATAAGGTCGATAAGAGACGAACAGAAGGAGCCATTGAAAGCATTTACCTACACCAAAGTAAATGTTGTTTTTATCTGCAAATGTGTGTGATTGTGCGTGCAGGAAAAGGTGGGATTTGCAGATCCGAGATTAGTGCTGGAGGCGGATCGTTTAATTCTATTTAAGTTCACAGCCGTGCAGGACTTCCAAGTTGCATTTATAGGAAATGTGACGTTTCTGTTCAGAGTGACCATGTCACGAGCCATACTTTTTTATAAATAGTATATGTCAATGTTTACCGTCACGTAGAAAGTTTAGAAACATAACTGTTTGTGGTGTAACGTCCCGGGCCTTGTTCTTCCCGTTTATACGCGTGCCCTGGTATTCGACAGATGTTCGGTGCTCGGATAAAGTTTCCGCAGTTGATACAATAGTAGATTACTGTGAAACTGATAAATAAAAAAGCACCTATCGAATAACGAGGTCTTGATTCGGAAATGTATCTGCGTTGGTATCATTGTAATACTACAATCTTTATTATAATGAAAACGTCGTGACATTTTCGAGGTCGTCTTAACAATGTATGTTCGCCAGATGCATGGAGTTTATAAATATATTAAAATAATACGGAATATATTTGTTATACTCAAGCGTGGAATTTAAGTTGTATTGGCTTAAAACAAAGATTAGCATAAACATATACTGTTCCTATCATCTGCAGAATGTGTTCCTCTTATGAAGCATAAGAAAAACTACGCCTTTCCATTTATCACACCCGAGTTTTTCCATTGGCAAATTCTCAATTGTGGTATATTTAGACCTATATACCTGCCGCCTACACACCACCGGCATTCGGTTGTGGCAGATCGACCAATCATTGGTCACTCGACAATGGCATCCGACCCGGAATACCCCATGGGTAGCTGGGACTGTTTCTCTGACCGCAAGCTACAGCAAACCATGTTCGCCATATAATGTGATCCCCGTCTAGGAATGGTCCCAGACCAGTCGTTCCCCGGCCATTCTCGTCATTCTCCCGTCGAACTTCCGACAGACACGGCCGTTTAAGTCACAGTCGAAATAAATGTCTTACGATTGATCGCCGCCCGTCCGGCATCAACACATTGTGGTCAACGCCCATTCGGTCGGCGGTTCGACGATTTATCGACGATTTATCGACGGCTCGTTTCAGGGCGCGTTGTCGTGATACCCTTTACGGTGTTCAATGGGGCGACAACGCTGCACTTTCAGTATTTCAATCTGCTGACAAGGAGACAGCTCGTCGCTATGCTGATTACACGTGGACATATTTGAGGTTGTTGAAGCTGTCTGTGGTCATATATATCAGTGCCGTGTCAAAGTAAATGTTGTTTGGCTGTTGTGTACTTGTAGTGAGTACTTGTAGTGAGTACTTGTAGTGAGTACTTGTAGTGATTACTTGTAGTGAGTACTTGTAGTGAGTACGTGTAGTGAGTACTTGTAGTGAGTACTTGTAGTGAGTACTTGTAGTGAGTACGTGGTTGCTGGTCTCTTTATATGATACACAACACTGGTACACGTGCATAAGGTAACATCTTAATCGAAACGATAGTGAAGTGTTATGTTACAACCCCACGTTTTCGCGCTCGTTGTCGCAACGAACCGAGCTCAACCGACGACGACGACGACGACGACGACGACGACGACGACGACGACGGCGACGGCGACGATGGTGATGATAACAATAAAAACAACAACAGTGTCAACTGCAGAGCATGCGCTCAAACGAAGTCTGACTTCTACTCCGGAAACGACTGTGTATGCAGGCTTTACATTATTGTTTCACCATTGTATTCACGTAAACTGCAAGCATGATGAAGTAACCCGGTTGTATAACTAATATACATGTATATATATATATATGTATAACTTATATACATGTATATATATATATATATATATATATGAATAAACGAAGAAATCAGCAACGAGTACGATTATTGATTTATATATATATATATATATATGATTATATATATATATATATATATCTATATATATATGTATATGATTTATATATATATAAAACATACATGTATATATAATCATATATATATATATATATATATATATATATAAATCAATAATCATTATTGTATTGAATATGTTAAAGCGGGTTGTCGTTAGCTTCAAAACAGTTTTACCTTTGCAGAACTAATGTTGTGTCACACACTTGTTGCGACCTTGGTAGCTAAGACATATGGACTGGAAAAACTAAATTTGTAACGTTGTACAAATAGTTAGAAAAACAAACCAATTTGCGTATACAAGTAACGCGTATAGGGTAATATATCTATCAAAAGATGAAGGTCATGTGTTTGTACGACCAACGGTTACCGGATTCTACCAGTGTTATATTATGTAGTGGATAAAATATAAGCAAGTGTTTGGTGCGCAGATAATCTGACGTCCATGGGACTGTTCTTATCGCGATGTTCTCACACGAGGTTATCGCGACGTTTACCAAGTGCCACTACAACAGTCCCGCCGTTTACTATAACAAGCTGAGCGATCATGGTCCACGAGTCGCGACGTGTTTGCTTGCAGACGTTACTCACGCTCAAACTGCGCGACCACTGCGTGCCTGTGAGCGTCGCTCGGCTACTGCGTATGTGATGTTATAAATTTACCCCCGTTGTGTATGAACAGGGGTTCCATTTACCACGGCGTAGCAAATGGACCCCCTATGAAAAAATGACTTCAAAGTGTTGAGTGAGTTAGATGTAATTCGCTGGTATACGTACTATTACATAAAACAAAACTAAGCAAACATGTGCCAAACCTTACTGGTATAAATCAACAATGGCAATTTCAATATCTCTTAAGTTTATTAACATTGTTTTGAGAATTGTGTTGATATGGTGGCTTTTAGAATAGTATATTTTAATATCTAGACATCAGCAAACCATGTCTATAATTGTTAAATCACTAAAACATAAACAGTTCATTTAATTTTCACAAGAGGATCCGTATACAACACCGACGGTAAATGGACGGTAAAGGGGTCCATTTACCACGTGAGTCCATTTACAATTTCACACGTGCAGCGATGGTGCATTTGGCATCGTCTTTATTAAACACCCGTCCTTGTACACGAGACATGCTGATATATAGGGTCGTTCAATGCATATGGAACATTAATTTAATTTTGGTTGTGTTGTTCGTCTATATATTTGTGCTACCGCTCACGCATTGTCCTATGTATTGTTACAACCGTTTATGTACTGCTGCTACCGCCTATATTGCTACTACTGCATGTATTGCTATTACCGTCTATAACATTGCTATTTCCGCATATATTGCTATTACCGTCTACCCGTCGTTACTACCTTCCACGTATTGCTACTACCGCCAATATATTGCTACCGCCATGTATAGTATTGCTACATACGCCTATACTACGGCCTACACATTGCTACTACCGCCTATTTATTGCTAATGTCGGTTTCCATAATGCAACTATCCCCTGTGTATTGATACTGCCATTTCTATATTGCTGCTTCCTCGCACGTATTGCTATCGCCATCCGTTTATGTATTGCTTCTACCGTCTATATAGTGTCACTTCCTCCTACGTTTTACGGTTGCCTTCTATGTATTGCTACTCCCTCCTATATATTACTACTACCACCTGAGCCTGTGCGTCCTTCACCGACTCAAAGAAAACATATGTAACCTCATTACTGCCATTAGTCAGACCTTATCAGCGTAAAAACGTTGCAGCAGGAAACAAAAGCCAAACACGCAAACACGCTATCACACAAACGACACAATGATTTTCAAGCGTTGCCAATTTGACAGTCATTTAGATGTTTATCGTAGACGGAAATAGTCGTAACGTGAGGCTACGGCGAGTCTCGTGTTAGGTTGTGACATGCTCTGCTTCGTCTTAGCAGGCTCATGTTGACAAACAAACACTCCGACAAGCGTCTTTATTGTGTCTGACATCAACATCATTGTGTTTGATTTAGCGAATGTTTGATGGGAACCTACACAGGCTGCTTAGTAGAGGATTCAGTTGGCGTTGTTGTTTTCCTGAAATACAAAAGTTGAAGAATGCGCCCGCGCTGTCTTTTATTATTGCGTCAGTGTGGGTTGTTTTGTAAAACGGGTATCATGCAAAACCGTCAAGTTTGTTTATCCAACCGACTGCGGTATATGATACATTAAAGCTTTCAAGACTCGACAACATGGGTTTTCTCCTACTGATGTCGTTTAAAAAAAAATATACAATGTTTGTTTTATTCAGCTAAGAAACGAAGCTCACGTATAGAAAAAAACACATACATGCACGGAAGAACAGCATCCCAGAAACGTTCTGTACAACAGGTTATACATCCTGGTGTGTCTGTGTCTGTTCTATATTGTTTGATGGTTACATTTCAGTTGATGGCAATTCTTCCTATATATTGTTTTATTTCAATGTGCTGCATTGTTCACGATGGGGTAAAACCATGCCACGTGTAATGCCTTGGATACGGTTGTGGGTACATGTCTTAGAGTGTACGAACTGTTACTAAAGCGTTAGGAATTTCATATGAAGACCAGTGATGAGATTTTGGTAACTGTTTATTATGAAGAGGACGAGTTTACGTTGCACGTCTCTACGTTACCGTGTGTAATACGTGTAACACATAACGCTGGTGTATTAATTATAATTTATAATGAATTATATAATTATCGCTACACTAGATCTTTTCTCCCGCCATGCTGGTAAGATTGACCAAGAACTTTTGCTTGACCGAATGTGAAGCGAAATGGCGGACAAAAGAAAATAACTGAACGAATTCCTGGCAAACGTTCAGCCGCGAAATATGTTATTCTCGGAATGCAAAAATAGTGTCAAAATCACGCCTTTCTGTGTGGTCTACGCGCATATATGATTCAGCTTTCAACGATTCACCGCAAGACAGAATGCATATGTGTTTGGAATTCACGGAGAGGGCACATACACATGTTGTGAATGCAGGCATGTTTGGTCGATGCGGCGTTCTCACAAGCTTGTTAGTGTGGCGTAAACAGGTGCAAATGATCTCTTACGAATGAAACGAAAAAGGTCGATGCAACAGAAAGACGCGCGCTAGAAAGGAAATTCCCACGAGTACCGGTATTCACAATTTAATTACACATAATAATTACACGTTACGTACATACAGACGGTCATACTGGTTAACATTTTCACAATATATAATTCATGCGTCCTCTCAGCACAAGTCGTTCCCTAATGACCGCTACACACCCAATCACAGCGACACGTGTACCATCATCGTTATACCGAGAAACACACGCAATAACATATTTCAAAATAGATTATTTATCTAACATATGTATATACATTTTGGTATATTAAATAATTTCGGTTTCGTCGCAGTTGCTACGTGTGTCTTAGTCACTTGACACGTCGTTGTGCTTCTTTTTTCTTTCTTTCGGAATTAAATCAATTATGGATTTCTATGATAAATTCAGCCAAACCACCAATGTTAGAGAAGTGTTACGCACTACGCACGAACAATACCATATTTGGTATAACGCCACACATTTTTAATATAAATTGTCAGCTTTGGTTCTCTTGCATTTGGCATTACCAACATTTTGCCGTAGCTACAATAAATACCGCGTAGTTGAAACACACTTGTTGCAACGATATCTGCCGACTTATGAGAAACGTAACCATTTGGTTTTCCTTTTAAGGAAGGCAACGGTTTTTAAATGTGTCTACAATCGAGCGCCATTGTTGAGATCATAGATATTAGTGCCCGGAAAGACAGCCCAGGGATGAGAGGAAGACAATCCGGGAGAAACGTTTTCCTTTCCTCGGAACGTAGACACATGCTCATATAAAGACCAGCCACGTGTGTACGACGCATAAATACATGCTCGTATACGTATGCATACACATTTACACGCATGCATATAGGCTTACATATTCACACATTCAAACTGGCATGCATGAACGCGTGTACACACGCACGCACGCGTTCATACAGGCATACTGAAACGCATGCACGCATGCACGCACGTACACACGTACATAAGTATGTACACACGCACGGATCGGCTGCATACATGTGCGTGATAACGTCTTAACCAGAATGTATCATTCTTATCAAGCAGTCTGGCTAATTTCCATTCGTAAACTGTTATTTTGTGCAGTAGCATATATGTATTCGGTCGCAGGAAACAGACTTATTGGAAGATGACAGAGTCGCCGTACTCCGCCCACAGTTTCACAACAACACTTTTCCTCCCGTCTACCCTGATAAACTACTAAGAAGACCACCAGCCAAATATTCCTTTCAGACAAACGCTATTTTGAAAATAGGATCCTTATTAATTACTGTTGTGTTGAATACGTAAAATAAATAACTACTGTTGTTGATGTGTGGAATTACACTACTGTGATTTATCAAATGTTCCCTAAAGTTATGTTTTACAGTTCAGCAATTGTTTTTATTCAAACCGCAGCGCTAACCAAAACAATAAACAGCCGTCCCGGGTCACCTCCCAAGGAAATGGCATAACAACGTTGATTTGGCATGCCTGCGACAATGTGTAGTTGTTTTTTAGAATCATGAACGCTTTGTCATTTATATGTATCTTACATAGCAAAACAAGTCACGCTATAATACGAAGCGTGGTCGATAAATCAAGGCATTGCTTTCACACACGGATATTTGACATATCATCGTGTAACGTTGGTGTCGTTCTCCGCTGGAACCAAGTTGCCAACATATGTTCCGACGTTATGAGTGTGTAAACCTCGATTTCGTATTCATACGTCGCTGCATACGTAGGAACGTTTTGCCACTGACGCATTCCTAATGACGTGAAGAGTAGTCAGAGTAGTAACTAAGCATGTGCGCCTATGACAAATGGTACTGTCCCCTGTTGCCAGTTGGCTGCGGACACCACAGGAAAGACGACTAGCATTGCGATAAGAACGCGCAGTGTTCAGCTGTGACGTCATATTGTGTCAGTTGTTGCGATACGACGTTCCGACGACACTGGTGTTGTACCGTTTAAAGTTGCATCAAGACAACAGCCCGTTTCTGTTAACGATGATATACGGTCGGCAGCATGTGGCCGGCACGTGTAACACATGGCAGTATATTGCAACATATTATGCGATTAGTCAACGCGATATACTATCTTGTTCTGCCGCATTTAAATGCCATTGCTCGGTTAACGTAATTACTCCGCCATGAGCAAAAAGTGTCCTTGCGCATGCCTCAACACCGCACAACTTAATAAATAAATAAATACCCTGAGAAGAGTGATGCCGACCACCGAAGAACTTACTAATCTAATGTTCGGCGTTGCGCATCTTTATGACTTATACACAACTGTCAATGGCGTCACTGGCTAGCAACTGGTGTTGTAGTGTATGTAGCACCAATGCAAGAGTCCGGTCATCTACAGCAAGTACGAATATTGCGTTCACTTCTGCAAAATACAGAGCCAACTGTGAGTAATTCACTATTTATTATAAATAAATAATTACGTAATCTTTCGACCATTCTCAATTACTAATCCGTCATATGCGTTTATATTTTCGAAAGGTAAAAATGGTTGTACTTTTAATTAAAATTAAAACAAGAACATATTTGTGGTTCCTTAATTTAAAGACACGTTCATGAATTCCCAGTATTTCACCCTAGAAAACATTTGTATAGTTTCAGTAGTCATTCCTGGCTGCTAAACGTTTGTGCAATAACATGCAGATTATCACCACCGTATATACTTATAATATTACAAGTATAACATTATTGGTCTTTGCTACTATGACATAACTATAAAAATAAAGACTATATAAAAATAACCTCATCTAAAGGCTATTTAGAAATACCTCTTCTATGTTATTGCCTTATTGTTGGGCAGATACACTCTTCAGAATTTGTGAAAATTCTGTGATTAGTTTTTCGCAACCTCTTCTAACATGTCAACACGTTAGGGTAATGAACGGACTGTGCCACATTCAATACATGATAATGTCCCCCAAGAACTTAGGACAGGACCTACCCGTAGGCCGGTCTCGAAGAGTCGTCGTGTTGCGGCGTCTGTCTATGTCTCTCGGGGGATCTTCTCTCCGCGAGACCTAAACAAACAGGACGGAGGCAACGTTTTAGAATTCTCTATCAGCAAAAACCTGGACCGCCTTGCTGGTCCAATGAGGTCGGGTCACGACTCGCTATACGTAGATCTGATGGAGTGTAAATACAGTTTTTATGATTATTATTATAATTATTGAATATATAGAATATATATATATATAATTATATATATATATATATATATAATGATGTGTCTGAATATTTATAATATGCTTAAATGACGTTATGAAGTTGGGATCGTTGAACGTTGTTTAAGAAGTAGATACGGTTGGCAGACATTTACTTTTTTGCGAGAAATTGGCATGATGTTTTCTTTTTTATAAATAAATTACTTTTTTCTTAGTTCTTTACTAATTTCACACAACAGTGGTTCTCATTTAGACCACCTTTTCAATTTTATCGTGTAGGCGTTAACGTACGCTTGCCAATTTTCAATAAGCCCTCTTACGTTTGTTTACTCTAAAAAGTAGGCATTCTTAATGAAATTGCACGACGTCCTATGTGTTCAAGCAGGACGACCTATATGTGTTCAAGCATGTCACGGGAACCTACCTAGTGCGTCTCTGCTGAGTGGAACGCCGCTAGACACGAGTGAATGTCGCATGCCGTGTGCGTCAATTGTACGAGGAAGGAAGCCTCCATTCATCATTGGCATAAAGGGAAGATGGGGCAAACCAGCGACACCTGGCGGCGTTAGAGGGTGGGAAACGGGGAGCGAGAATCCCGATGAATAATACGGATGAAGGCAGCGGGAAGCGTCCAACGCCCACGTCAGTTTGGCCGACTCGAATCCAGATGGACCGTAATGATTAGGCGGAAGCGGTAATGACGTTACGTCCGGCGCTTGACGAGCGAGTGGCGAGGCGGCGGTGACAACAGCCGATCGAGAGGTTTCGGCCCACGATCGTTGAAGTTCGTCTGAAATCGTTGGCCGCGTGGTGGCGCTACTGCAGCGGTTGCTGCTACTGTTCGTGCCGACTACATCGTCTATCGACCAGATTCGCGGTTTCGGTTTCGCTGTGTTGTTTTCGTTAGCACGCTCGGGTTTATCACCCGACGTTTCCGATACACCCCCGTTTGACGTTCGGGGCTGACGAACGGGCGACGTCGAAGAACCCGCTATTTGTGATGTGCAACAGCGGTCCGAGGCCAGATCCGTGGTCCGGTTCGAGTCCGGGTCCGGGTCCGCATGAGATGTCGTGTCTTCGCTCGGCGTGCATTGCGCTTCATCATTGACGCGTTTTCGCAGATCTTCCGATGACAGATTTTGCCGTAAGATATCCCTGTCGTCGTCTCTTGACTTGGCCGAGTCTTCGTTACTTTCTACTTCGACGTTTTCTTCATCATCTGAAATATAGCCGCAATTGATAAGAACATTGGTCAAAAGTGTGTTTCTTATTACTGGCGTAAAACATATGCACCGTGGATGTTGCTACCATTAATGTGTGTATAGGCACAAAAAGACAGGAAGGACCTTTTGATGAGTAGACGAGCGTAGTACCCAATAAATTATTTAAAAACTATAATCGATCCCTGGTTTACGCGAGATACGAGAACGTGAGCAAGTGATAGAGAAAACAGCGGTAGCAGCAGCAGCAGCAAAAACAACAACAACATCACCAGCATGCAGCATGCAGCAACAGCAGCAGGAGCAGCTGCGGCGGCAGCATCAGCAACAACGTCTCAGTGAAAACAATCGGTTCGGCCGGATTTTTAGCAGCTAAAATGTTGACGACATTTACTTATGGAGTAAGTCGAGGATGACAAAGAGAAGTAACAAGTGCGGTGAGGAGAGGTCTAGCTGAAGAAGTAAAACATTGCATGGTCAAAGACTGATAGAATGACTAAACGTCGTCGTTAACAGAAAGTGGTGTGGATCAGACGAAGGCGACTATGTCGACGGATCCACTCTTCGCTTCTGAAGTATTCTTTATTTTATATTTCTTTTACGCTACTCTATATTCCTCCTGCGTTATGTTCTCGTCCTTCTCGGCCACTTGCAACATCCTGGAAATTGACTCCACGGGTTCAGGAGGTGTGGACAATTTGTGCACACAACCCGGGTTGACGTGTATACAAATGAATGGCATTTAGTGACGTACCCATTAACCAACCAACACGACGTCGGTTGTAAAAAAGAGAAACCAAATAACTGCATACGTGGTCTACATAGACGCTGATTCACGCTGCGGTGTCAGTTCGCCAACCCTCGATCCTCGGCAACCATCTTTCTATGGCGTCGACAAATAAATTACCTGTGCGGGTTCACCCGATACGACACGGGGCGACTGTTAGCGGTGACACCGGCGGCCACGGGTGAGCGCAGTAGCAACAAGGGTGTTTGCGCATGTGGGGTCGGGTGGAAACCCTAGTGAATACAGATATATCGGCATTGTTGACGGCGTCGAGCGTGAAAGACGGGCGTCGTGTGTGGTGAAGCGCGTACGTAGCAGCGGCCGTTGAACAGGCTTGTCGCCGCATCGCTTCCCCTTTACGACAGCGTCGACTCAGCTGTGTATAACTCCTTCTGTGTCACTTACGCGACTCTTCAAGCCCGTAATTTCGACGTTGTTCGGCGCTTCTGTTAAATCCTGACATTATGTGTTACCGTAATTAGACTTAGTG
>CM034537.1:47514629-47524629 GCA_020002185.1 Paraescarpia echinospica
ACACATAATATATTTACGTTATACACCATGATATATATAATCATAACTTACTATTGTGTATATAACTATTTATTTAAAAATAGTGTTAATAGTTGGAACCTGATGCGTAATGTTTTGATAGGCATATAACGAGAACACATGTTTTTTTATATAAATAAATATAACTATAAAACTAATACATTGTATAGTCTGCCACACAGATTTACACCTACACCTTTAAATCCACATCAGTATATGCATTCGACTCCTTAATGAACATACATGTGCCACCAGTGGATATGCAGGCATCCGTATGCTTCAACAACCCGACTCGTTTAACGTCAACAATGGGTCGTCATCTAATCAAAGTGCTACGATGATGCCTACCTGCTGAGACGGCAGCATGGTCGTGCCCATCATCGCGTGTCGGACACCTAGCTCCGGTATGGAGGCCATGTTGGGTGCTCGACTCCGCCAGGAGCACACGGAGTCGTTGTCGTAACGTCGACGCTTACGTCTTACGTCAATCCACGAACGTCGTACGTGATCCGATATCCAACGCTGGATTCGCGTTTAGTGCCAGCGATCGCTATTCAACTACATCCGAGTGATATCCATCATTCGTACGTGCGCTTTGATGCAGTATTGACGTCGACTGCTACGTCTACGTAGCATACGAGATTAGTGAGTATCCGTGTATGAACGCTGGCTCGGAAGGGGAAGTCGGCGAAAGTATCCGATGTCGAGCGAGAGATGTCAGACGAAGGCACACCGACTGTAGACGACGTGCGATCTGTGGCGAAGGCGGCGGTAGTGGAGCTCGCAGTCTACTAGAACGGCGCAGTGTGAGAGATCGCTGAACCACTGTCGGTCGTTAATCACGCGACGGCGTCGCCGTCGACTCGTGAACATCTGTAGGGACTACGGCGATTGGCTGATTGGCGTCGTGATTGACAGCCGCGCGGACACGCCCTCGCCGCGGTCTCGACGACGATGTTGTTGTTGTCTCTCCACCACTTAGTACTGCTCAGGCGGTTCGCACCGTGGCACACGTCGACTACCCGCGGGGATGTCAGGGTCAACATCGTGCCGGGCCACCACGGGGCTGGCCAAGTTTCCGATGTTCGTACCATATCTTAGAGAAATGTATCCTTCTGTTGCAGTGACCCAGTCTAGGAATCGTTACCGTCTCGCCGAAGTCATCCGTTATTGTCAGCTTCTATGCGCGTTGCGTTTGTATTGGCAGATTTCTCGTTGTTGACTTCGTGTTGGGGAACTTGCTCAAGTTACGGCTAAGTTGTTTCTTTCGCCAGTTTAGGTACTTTAGTCAGAAACAGAACAAAATTGGAACGCCAAATACTTTGACGTTGTCGGTGGAGCAATTCTTCTACATTGCAAATTAGATTGGGACATATTTACGAAACAACACCAACGCATTTACGTTATTTCCATCGTCAGCCTATTTTGTTTCCTTTGACGAAGAAAACGTTGAAGTGTCCTATTTAGACAAACCCCTTTTGTTTATTCTACATAAGCTAGCCTGTCGTGTGCACATACGTTTAGGTGTGCCACCCTACAATAAAATGTATAATGAGCAGCTGAAATGCATGTAGAAAACTATGTCAGTACAGTCCTGTGTGCGAATGTGCGCGCGCAAGAGTACCTAGCAAAATTACAACCTGACGCAGAGGTACTTTTTTAAACATCTATCCAGTTGCATTGGTAGACTTGAGTTCATATAATAAATACATTGTTTATAGTTAAATATCGAGTAAAAAACTGGACATGTGAATTGGGTAGATATATAATAATCTAAAGTGATTATCTAAATTAAATATGTGCCAATGGTAGTATACAGAATAAATAATACTACATATAGCACAATGCAAGATGGAAATGTCGTAACTTTTGACGTAGGCAGAAAGTTATGACAATTGTGCGAGGTTATAAGAAAGTAGCCCTTACGCTAATTACCATAACATAAAATGGCCCAAAGCGGAACATGTTTCTGGGGTAATGCTATTCGGCGACAAAGTGCTGTGACAACTCGTCAGGTCTCCAACACGAGCGACCACCCTACGCGTGGCCCTCGTGTCGCGACGGTGTCGTGGCCGTAGTCGGGTGGTGGCGACGGAACTGGCAACGGGTTGACGAGTCTTATCTGCCGAGCGTACCCGGCGCGCCCGCGGAATGGCGCCGACTTGATGTCACATGCACCCCCGACGGTCATACGTCTTCGGCAGAGGCGAGGCTGGACGGCCGCGGGCGGTGCGCCGATTGCGACAGCCCCGTCCGATACTGTCTCGCTTGTGTTTACGGCACACACGTTATAATTTCACGCCGAGCCGTCGTCGCTGCGTTAGGTGTCGGCGCTGGCGTCTGCGGTCGTAATGGTAACCGTAGCGGAGAGTGGACGTCCGGCAACACTATGACGAAGCGGAGTGCTGTATTGAAGAACGTCGCCGTTCTGACGGCATGTTGTCTTGTGATAGTCTGGTTTGCGTTGTCTGTGGGGGGTGTGGGGTGGGGGTGGGTAACAAGTGACTTCAAACACTGGGGCGCATCTAAGACTTTTATAGTCGCTCTCGAAAAGACGTCTTTTAAATGTGAATTTACTACAAGTTGAATAATACTGGCAAACATAACATGTAGATACATTTAACATACAATCAACAACGAATTGCATGACTATGCTCGTTCACGTAGAACGTGAAGGCTGCATGCCATGTCCATAAAATGTCCATACGTTAGCTTACACAAAAAAAATCAAACGTGAACTGTACGAACGTAGGACGGGTTATTGCAGAATCACCATTATGGTGTAGGTTCGTCATGTTGTTTACCCACTTTGACGGATTCATACTTACTCGTCAAGCAGCGACGCAATTATTTTTAAAGTATGAACAATGATATATTTTATTGTGAAACTATAGATTAACGAAATCCAAAAAAAGTAATCGATGCTGTATAGTATTAACACAATAATTAATCTAATTCGTTGTGACAGATGGTTGTGGCTGTGTTGGTGGCGGTGGTCGGGTGGCGGTGACGGCGGCGATGGTGGTGGTGGTGATAGTGGCACGGTCACTAGATATGAATATGATAGCTTTGTCCCTCTATTGGTTTTTGTTTCCATGTACTCTTTGTGTGCTGCCCATAGTTGCCACTATATTTAAATGACGACAATTCAATATGAAGATGTCGCGATTGAACCGCTTTGAAAAGGTGCGGATATCGAAGAACAAAGCGGATGCGATGATCGCGTCACATCTGCTTTATCGACATATAGACGCGCAGACACTTTTTCACAAACACCGACGTCATATTAGCTCGTTTGTTGTCTTATAACAAAACAACATTGTTTCGTTTTTCCGTGTCGACAACACAAAGGACACTACGTATTGTTTGTTTAACAAGCGTTTATAGATTAGCTATTAAGTGTATCTTTGATAGCTATATGATTTGTCTGTCTGTCTGTCTGTCTGTCTGTCTGTCTGTCTGTCTGTCTGTCTGTCTGTCTGTCTGTCTGTCTGTCTGTCTGTCTGTCTGTCTCTGTGTGTGTGTATGTGTGTGTGTTTGCTCGTTTGTTTAAATTTGTTGCTGCCAAAACAAGCATGCGCTACTCATATACATTCTCTGTGCTGTTTTCAATCCACGTCAGCTCATTAATGTATGTAGAGACAACACACGTTAACGATTCATATATCAGGTCTTCGGCGATATTACCAACTTTTCTCAACATGTATATAATTGCTTTCAAACATAATTATCTTTCGTGGCACCCTTCAATACATTCTGCATTCGAATACAATAAATAGTATGTTGAATAAATAAATATTCATAATGCAAATATTTAAGTATTAACACAATACAAGCACACTTTATCTGTTGTTCGATGCAGTCGATTAATTCATTATATGTATTATATTATCGACATTTGAAAGCAAACTTTAGCAAACTGTTCAAATCTATGTCAATGTTTTTTTTGTAAAGTGTGAATATTACGAAACAGGAAACTAATTATAATTTAACATCTGGGGTATATTGTTGTGGCAAACGTATAATCAGCAACATCCGTAATATGTATATGAAGTATTGTATGTCGGGACAATGCATGCACTTTACTGACCTACCTACGTTGCATATTCCATAACATGGAAGTTATGGAATATAATAAAGTCGTTTCACCTAGAAGTCTTCAGAGGTAACGACTATTTCTGGGGTTCAATTCAGATTCAACCAGAAAGTTGAATACATCGGCCAATCGTCGAGCTACAGGACACACAAATTAAGTGTGTTCCACACAGAAAGGTAGACTTCTTATATAGTACGGTACCCAGTCCGATTGGTTAGTTGGATGCTCAAAACGCTGTAGGCGTTACTCCAAATGTCATGACCATTCGAACATTTGATCGACTACCATAGGAAGCATTCAGCCACGCTGTGATTACTACACAAAACTATTGGTTCACACATACGCATCATTGTTTATTGCCTGTTACTCTTATGCAGACCGATGGGTGAATTGAGGCAATATGGTGTGAACGAAATTAACCAAACTTCGAAACGGCAGCAGGAGGTTTGAAACCCGCGGATTAGAGAATCGAGATCGAGAGTTAAAAGTTGTAAAAACTACGAATGGTTACACTAGTTCGTCGTCCTGCATTCGCACAGACAGCACGTCTAGTAACGCGTCATTCGCCATCGGCTCGATCACACTTCCGTTGTGTTTATGTATGCCGACAATTAAACGCGTGTGTGACAAGTTTCGAACACCTCTGTAGCGCTATCTGCTGTGTTGCAGGATATGTCGTATTGTAGCTCTAGGGCAGCCGACGTATCGGTAGACATGGAGTGCATGGGTGTATTCTAAATAGTTATGTAATAGGTATGGTAACAATGTGGTTGCTGTAATCGGTACCATATATAATTATAGAAGCATCAAGAAAGTCTAACTTGTAATATCTCAAAAAGACATAGGTATATACATATGCATTTTAATTGAAATGTGATTGGTTTGAAGAAATCATATTGGTGCTACGCACGGATGTCTTGATGTTCAAAGTTATTCATGAAAATACCATTTTGTTTCTTCATGAGAGCGTTATAATAAAAATATAGTTGTCAGATGTTTGGACTGGCACTTGAGAATCCACATGGAATCCTTGTTTGCAAAAAACGAAGTTTGTGTATTTGATATGGCAAAGTAGTCGTCTGGCACATTTTCACATTATTACACGCCGTAGTTTTAAAGAGACTTGCATTATCCAGTTTGAATAAATCCAATGTCTAGATTTAAATAAATGCTAAATAAGCATAACTAGAATTCTTGAGTGATATATAAGTTTCACCACTAATTGTCACACAGCGATATCATAAATATCATGTTTATAGCCGTCATCATCGACCCTGTCATCGCAATCTATAATTATACTGAACTACCGTCATCGTAGTCATTATGATAATCAACACTGTCGTCAGCATCACTATCAACGTGATAATGATGTTAATAATAATAATAATAATAATAATGATAATGATTACTTAGTTTTAACAACCACCATGCTTCAATATTATAATACGTCGTGATAACCAATATCTCCAATATCAACTATATATATATATAACATTCATTATTCATTCGTCATTCCGACTCCCACGATCACTTTATCTAGTCATCAATATCTTGTCCATGTATGTTTTTCATATTCCGTGTAATCTAGCCCTAAACAGCACGGTCGAACAAGAAACCAAAGTAATCGTTTCCCCAATGGGGCCCGATAACATTATTGCACCTTATCTGCTCGTTGCAGCCTATTAATCAAACTTAGCACGGACACTGAGTGCTGTCAGCGACAATATGCACAACGTTATTTGTATAATGAAAAATTGAAGCGATTGTAAGTGCCGATAACAATCGAACACGCCATGCCAACGCTGCCACGAAATCAAAAGGGTCTCCGTCGCTTTGATAATATATACATTTCGCCGCAGGAAATCAGGTGACACTGTTGGCATGCTACCGGAATAGAACCAGTCGTTAACTTAAGCACAACTTATTCATCACTTGACTTGACCTATGACCAGAAAAGGAGCGATATCCAATTGGGAATCGCGTTTACACGTGACTGCGTGACAGTAACGGTATGTTCGACATGAACATTCGGTCAAATAAAACATTCAGCGATTGCGTTGGCACGTGTGTTTCCAGCCGTCCGGAAATTGTCTCTCTTGGGATTTCGGCTCCTTCCAGGAATTATTTCGACGCCTTTTTATGTTTGGTTCTGACCAAAGCAATCGTCGCCTAATCAATTATGCGAGGTGTGTTGCGATTATGCCTAACTGTGTTGTTGTTCTTCTTGCTTTAATTTCCCCTGATGAATTGTTGGGTTTGCGGCCATCAAACAAAAAATAGTGGAACGATGAAGTATAAATAATAAATAATGGGCAAGACCAACATGTTTGCCTTGATTGAAATTAAACTAAGATATGAGCAAAATGCCGTGCTGACTAGAAATCACGGTTCTTTAGATTGGCGTGATCAATCGATCATTGCAGTTGGTGCTTTGTGGCGCTTCAGCAGTATGGCTAAGCGGCATTTGCACTAAAACGGTTCAGCAGATTTAACACAATTCTCACGGAGAAAGGCTGTCGTTGAGGGGTGATTCTTTGGTGTGAATGTGGTATTGCATGGCGTATTTGGTCGCTTCACACACACACACACACACACACACACACACACACACACACACACACACACACACACACACACACACACACACACACACACACACACACACACACACACACACACACACACACACACACACACACACACACACGCACACACACACACACACACACACACACACACACACACACACACACACACACACACAAATACGCACACGCACACGCGCACGCGCACACGCACACGCACACACACACACACACACACACACACACACACGCACACGCACACACGCACACACACACACACACACACACGCACACACACACACACACACACACACACGCACACACACACACACACACACACGCACACACACGCACACACGCACGCACAAACGCACAAACGCTGGGAAACATTCGAACTAGGAGCTACCGTCATCATTAAATCAAATTGGCCTAGACGTGATGATGCTTCTGTACATGATACGTATACACAATAAAAGGTCGTTCAGGAACCGCGGTCACGAATGCAGTTTTAATTATTGTCATTACACGTTCGAGCCATTTAATGTCGGCACACATAAAGTGTAGTTGTGCAGTAATTATACGAGATGTCACGCATTTCAATTAATTGCGAACGCTGCGCCAGAAGGCGACGACATCTTGTAACGAGCGTATGTCGTTTCGTTCAGTCATAATATATGCAACGTGATTTGTTGTGGGTGGTCGGTGTGAGGACATGCATACGTCACGGACAGATCACGACGACATCTACTCGAAGTGGGAATGCTTGATAGAACAATTGACAGGATGCTTGGTTGCATGATTGGTTGGATGGATTGTTGGTTGACTGGCTGGTTGGATGGATGGTTGGATGGTAGGATAGTTGGTTGGGTGGATGGTTGCCTGGATGTTTGGTTGGTCGGTTGGTTGGTTGTTTGTTTGTTTGGTTGGTTGGATGAATGGATGAATGGATGAATGGATGGATTGATGGATTGATGGATTGATGGATTGATGGATGAATGAATGAATGGTTGTTTGATTGTTTCTTTGGGTGGATGGTTGTTTAGAGTGTTGGTTTGCTAATCGTTTGGATGGATGGAACGGTGGTTTTGTGGTTGGATGAATGGCTGGTTGATCAGATGGATGCACGGATGACTTGTTGGATGGTTGCACGGATGATTGTCTGGGTGGTTGACTAGATGGCTAGCTGTGTGGATTACTGTATGGTTGGATGGATGATTGACTACACGGGTGGTTGCACCGTTAGTTGGTTGGATGGTTGAATAGTTGGTTAGCTGTGTTGATGGTTGGATGGTTTACTAGGTGGGAGGATGCATGATTGGCTTTCATCGGATGGTCTGCCGGATGTCCTACTTGCTATGTTGAAGTGGACGTGTGTCGGCGTGTAGGTGTGTGTGTGTGTGTGTGTGTGTGTGTGTGTGTGTGTGTGTGTGTGTGTGTGTGTGTGTGTGCTAGTTACACGCGTGACCACGCAGCTGCACGTGTCTGTGTGTGCTATTTAGCGAGTCCGCAGTTTAGGGGCCTGTCCAGCTCCACGCCTTTCAGTCCGCGTGGTGGTCACCAGAAATATATCGAATGGATCATTGAATGTTGTATTTAGCAGAATGTCAAATACGCTGGCCAGACCAACATGTTATGATGCTGTGACACCTTTCACGGTGTCCTGTTGTAGTCAGAAGTCATATTCATAGGCGGATCCAGGGTGGGGACTGGGGGCACGTGCCCCTTAGAATGTGTCCCCGTTTAGGTGAGTCTCAAACAATGTTAAAAACATACGATTTACACGTTCTATATAGGTACAACACAACCTTCACTGGACCGATTATCAACATCTGCACCAAATCGTCTTATGTTCGTTGCATTTGACGATGCCGCATATGTTTACGACTCTATTGTCGCAACATGTCATGTTTCCACAACCGCAAGATGCAGTGGGTCGCGAGTCGACCATGAAATGCGGCGAATATCGCCGCGCGGTATGGTCTGGCTGTTAATGCTGCAACTTAACTAGGTCTGCTTGGTACGTGACTCGCGAGTAATCAAATTGATCCAAACGCCTCGTTCTTGTCAGCCGAGAGCAGTTTCCGCATGTTGAGTGTCAGACAGAGGGAGATTATGACGTATCGCGTCCAATTAAGAAAGCGCGGTGAATATTCGACATTTGAGAAAGAGAAACGATACCCATCTCAGGAAGTAGTATAATTCAAGTACCATTCCATTGGATAAAACCATATTGGAGTTAATTATGGAAACACTGACAGAAACAGGACCGACTTCAGTGTTATGCAATTTCGTCTTTTGCCATGGGCTTTCTTTTGCTATAGCTATTTCCTGGCACTTGTTTCCAAATCAACAGTTATATCCAGCAAGATAATAATCGTAGTTTATAGAAGTCGAGAAAGGTAGGTTGCATATGTGGAGAAATCGTACAATAGAACACAATGAGACAAAAATGAAAGAAAACAGCAGCCGAAAAAGCTATAGTGCGATTGGGGCAGTGTGCGTATAAATGTGAGCGGACTGAGACAGTTGTGTTAACTGGCGAGTCGCCCATAAAGCAGTATCGACGTGTTCTCACACGATTGAGTATACTCAACAACGTGTCGCAGTTACCGTGAATGTCCAAAAGCGCACTATCCCCAGATTAACGCTGCTTGTTCAAGTACAGTGAATGCTTCATTACTGTTACGACCTTTATGAATGTAACTTCCTTAATCATAAGGAAGAGTTGTTCCATCATATTATCAAGGAACACCTCTGCATAATATAAAGATGTACTATTTTAAACGTGTCGGATCTGTTCGTTCGTCATATTATAATCGAATTAATGCCCACATGAATACATAAGCACGCGGTGGCAAGATAGACACTGTTTTTTGGGTAGCACTTGTAATTTTTTAGAAACGTGCGAACGGAACAAACCATGGTCTAACATTACACTGCGTTCATAAAATTGTATTTTTCATTCTTAATATTTTACTTTGCGTCTCTTTATGTACCTGCGCATGGCATGAATAAGTTGTACAACAGTGGGGCGCTGTAGCGTAGTTTTTAGAAGAGCGGAATCTCAATCGAGAGATTGCCGACCCGATATGATGTTCGATTGAGCAGGTCTCCCAGGGAGTGAAGTGTAACGACTGGATAACGAGCTACACAAGAAATTACTTTTTTCATCATCGTTATCACTATTAATTGTTCTTTTATGTTGCCAGCATCATAGTCGCCACAACATAACCGTCTTCGTCAATTTTTTTCGTTGTCGACGCCATCGCTGCCGCTAGTGCTGCCGCTATCGCCGCCATCG